>JARFOD010003548.1:0-11735 GCA_031763545.1 Mopalia muscosa | reverse complement strand
CCTATATCTGCTGTTACAGCTTTAAAATTATAATTTCAAAATACCGTAAAATGATGCTAAAAGCTCAAAATGGTTGGAAGTTTTCAACAGGTGGAGGTAACATAATAATCTCATCAGGTCATAACCTGAGGATTATTTGCAACGTGATGAATATTTGCAAAGTCCATTTAGTAACGGCTGTCAGTGAGATTTCACATGGTTCATCCCCTGTCGCTGCAAATAACTTTCTTATATAGCAATCATTGTGCTGAAACCATTCTATGTGAGCCCCTAATGATGCACTTGCTCTAGTTTCTCTCTACTGGAATACACTGTATTTCGTCATTTCTATTTATTCAAGTGCTTAAGAACGTTTATGCTTATGATACTTCATGCATATACCGCTAGTTGACTGCCCATCACACATTCGTATCAACAAAACATGGTTGAACACAGTCGTTTTGGAAAGCTTAAAGAATGACTTTTTAACTGCGCACTTCTATTTGTAGTATCAATAACATCCTTCAGTAGTATCCCGAGAAAACGATTATTCGTGATGTTTGATATCCGATGAGTACTTCAGGGCAGTGTTGTTAATAACACTGAAATCCTTAAGAAAAATATTTAAGAAAATTCTACCCCCCTTTTAATGCAAAATATTTTTTTCTGTAAGTTTAAGAAAAAGATTACTTACTTGTTGTGCTGAAAAAAATATATATATACATGTGTTGCAAAAAGCACAGTAGTTTAGAAGTAAAACGGCGAAATGTAAAAACACTCAAACATTTAGACATGTCATCTAATGCATAAAGTGTGGGTTGACACAAATGTATCATTTTTACAAAACGGGTATGCTTTAGCAAGTCAACCAGAAAATAAGAAACTCTGTATAGAAATAATGAAAGGACTTTACAATTGACAAAATAGCGACAACAAATTAAACGTGGGGCTTTCAAAAATGTGGGGAGGCATAACATGTACTTACTTGGGTGTTTAATTAGTCTTAACTGTATAAGTGTAAAATATTAATACTGCAGTGTATTTATTTGTCATCATTTCAAGGCTCTGATTGACAATACTCTGTTATAGGGGAATGTGTTATTTCTGTGGTCCGTTTGACGTCACCAATTCCTCTATTTATAGAAGATGCCCATTTTACATGTCACGGCAACATAACGATACGAATACAGAAAGTCGAAGATTATTTGATTTTTGTTTTAGTTTACATGGTCAGATTTTAAAAGGACACGTGTATTTATGTTAAATGATATCAGCCGTGACATCGAACGCTTGACTATATGGAACCGAGTTGTTAAAAACCTTTTGTCTTCAGTAAACTCTGTTAACTCGGAGGGAAATATTTCTCCTTGTGTTAGCTAGCTTATGAGATATGATGAAAACGTGAAAAGATATGATGAAGTCGGAAACCTTTCTTTTGTAAAAATAAACCTTTTAGTTTTTTGGTAAACTTTTTTTATTGTACATAAAAGAAGATCTGAAACGTAAATTTGTCATCTCATGACCAATCATTTCCCTGTAAAGTCATACTTATTAAGAATAAATCGGCACCATAATGGTACCTGTGATACCCGATACTATGAAACATCAATATTGCATTGTCAAATCATAATACTGTATGCCAAAAAATGTTTTTTAAACTACAGAATTTGGGTCTCTATCGTAAGTCCGTTGAAAAATATTTTAAATCCGCCTTCTCTAAAAAAAGTCACACAAAATAAAATGACTGCTGTTTTGTAAACCCTTGCATTCCGGTTCAATTCCTTAGACGATGTCTACCAAACGACGACATCCTAAACCACTGCGAAGGTGCAAATAAAGCATTATCAGCTCAGGCAGATTATATTTACCTACACATAATGTGTTATTTAATTATAATGGACACATTTAACTATAAATGACACATAATTCATGTATATATTTGTGTATTTATGTATATTTGGGACCCATGTGTATGGGTTATGTTGGCATTTATATATTATGCTCTGTGTCATCTCGCATCTCCTATAGGTAGCCTGTAACCGTAGCGACTCTCGCTTCTCTCCCTTGTCCTGTCACATGTGCTCGAAAATAAAATACTGTAGTTAGTGTAAAGGTCCATCACTTGATGTATGAGAGTAAATGTGTAAGGATACAAACATAACGTAATGTCAGGTTTCTCGTCTGCTTGATCCTGATTGTTTATGATTTGAATACGCTATTGAAACAATCAAACAAACAATGCACCATTTACCAGATTAAAAGCCGATCTTTTCCCTTGATTTAGTTGTTATTATGATAACTTAGGAATTCCTCAAGGTGGACAGAACTTACCTATGCTCGTAAGTAGGCTGCATTAGCCAGCTTCGGATGGAATGAAGGCGAAGTACACATGGCTGAAGATTGCTAGTCCACGGGACTTTGCCAAATGGCTGAAATGACTTCTCTGTCAACTCCCAACAGTCGGTTAAATAAGCCCTTCAGGGAATAGTGGTCTTACCATACATATGCCATGAGTTGAATTTGAAAACATGTATGTTATAAATAATAATATCATACACACTTTTTGTAATAGTGTAAGTGCTGCCAACATTACTGGGAATGATGAATTATCAGCACACATCTGAATAACGACAAATACATTTGCATATCATGACATAATTTTCCAAAACAATTATCCAGATCTAAAGAAATACAGGTCGCTAGCAGAGTGCACCCGTAGACAATATACAAAATAATCGAAGAGGCAAGCTACAAGGCATATAACTTAAAACAAAGTGTACAAAAGTTAAATCGTGCAAGAGTCGCTTTGTAAGCCCGTCCAGAGATAAAGATTCCTCTTGACGTCACCAACACCAATACAACACAAGACAATCCCAAGACACTATAAAAACATTGCAAACCGATTTGAGCTATGAGCCCCGCAGTTAGGGGAACACCAAGTCAGTCTCCGGAGAAAAGCCAAAAGCAAACATAAGCGCGAAAGGCTCAATATTTAAATAACTGTGTTAATAGTTAAATTGTACAGCCGTCCCTGTTCCGTGCTCCAGGTATGATTTACGCTTGTATTGACAGGTTGTTTGACACTGTTCCCGCAGGAAACAACGTCTTTCATTTTGTTCTTTGTTGTTGTATCAAGCTGACATTCATTTTTACTTGGTATCGTTATATCTCAGAACGTATGATGTCGCCTAGGCACTGGATGTATTTGTGTAAAAAAAAGCCATGAAGTGTGTGGGTTAAGTTATATGTGCCAGTCCAATAAACCAACAACATCAACTACTAACACACTTCAATAAACTCTTGATCGACTGCTGAACATGGCTATTCAGTTAATCCCCTTGTCTCACTTGTACCAGGGCATCCGAAAAATCGCCAGAAAATAAATATTATGTCGAAATCATACAAAATATGTTTTGAGGAAATCCTTTTTGTCTTAAATTTCATTTTTATTAATATTTTTTTTTTTTTTTTTATACATTTTGACATATTTATTCACCATAGTACATACAAATAAATAAAAAGAAAGCAGTGTACATAGTTGTCAATAGCATGGAGGGAATAAAACCCCATATGGCTTGTAAGTTGTGATGTCCTTGAGAACAAGTCGTGTTGCCCTGGTGCTATAAGAGCCAGTGACGTAGAAGGTGGTTTCCTTCACCTATTGTGCTGACCCTACGTCATGTGGGTCAATTAACCTTAAGTACGGCGTTTCAACGAGCAAACTTGGATTCGAAAATTTCAGTTAACATCTTTAGCTTCAGTACATTTTTCGTTCTTTCGTTTGCTATTTACGTTTTTCCAGCATAATTTCAACAGGCCAAACAGCGTTATGATCGTTGAAACGATATTCACAACCAGAAGTAAGATAAACATCCACTGGAAACATTCCTTGCAAAATAATCGTTTGGTGCCAATTGAAACTCTAATATGATCGTAGGTGAGTCCAACAATTACTTGGAGCACAGGTTGAAAAACACTGAAGAGCAGTTCATTTAGTCCAGCAAGAAAGAAGGCATTTTTCTTCCCTGTTATAAATACCAGGATACTTAACGTTAACGGAATGACAGGACCACAGGCGATTGCACCTAATACGTTTATCACGAAAATTGTGAAGTCATCGAATCGGATTAAACCTATGATCATAGCCAAACAAAACAATGAATAAATTAGTAAAAGTAACAAAAATCCATTAAACTGTGACCTGATGGCATCAAAAATACTACCAAAACAAAGACGAGAGAGCGTGATTCCAATTGCCATGATATACACGGTTACTTCCGGATCAACCAGATCTACAGCCTTTGCCATTGGTGTTATGTTGTTCAAAAGACATATTGCGCTAATTCGGCACAATATCCCCGGCCATAATATCAAATGTACGTCTGTGGATTTCAAGATGTCTTTCCGAGTCCAATCATTCTGATGGAGGGGCGACGTATCGTCTTCAGCCTCATTTTCCTTTTCGTTACCACTTGGAACAGTTGATTGATACTTTGTAGTACTCTGGTCATTGTTATCCTTGGCGAGCAACCTTTCTGTGTCGTTGATTTGATCAGAAGGCGGCTTGTGGGTGACACAACAAATTAAAATAGCAACAGAGATTCCAATAAAAACAGCCACAAAGAACTCCCCTAAGTGGGTTTCTGTTTTAAAGAAGATCTGATACAAGGCGGCATAGTATATTTTTCCTAGCGCAACAGTCGCATAGTAAATAGCTATAACTTTTGCCGAATGCCGCGAGGAAAAATGAAGCAGAGCAATAGCTAGACAGCAGTTCTGCGTGATGGCCATCCCTGCACCTACCACAAAGAAAAGAAAGGGAAATAGTATTTGTTTGTTGGATTATATTGTTTCAAATGATGTTTTTACAGTCAATTTATATAAAAAGTGCTTACAAAAACAAAAACACTACTTCCATGTTTGGGCAAAGGACAAAACACTTTTTGTTTGTTGAACTTCGAGTCGCCTTTATCAAGTATGCCAACTTTTTGGTTACAAGACACAGAAGCAGTAGTCAATGGCCGTAAACAAAAGGAGACAGAATTCGGAGAAACCACAACTGGTGCATGATATATTGTTATATTTTAGTTCATTAAAACATCACCAGAAAAAATTCTTATTCAGAGAGCATCATCACATGTAAATAGCCTGCGATTCTAAATTTAATTCCGTAGATGTTGAGTATACGCTGTTCAAGAATAAAGCACAGGCTGTGCGTGTATCCAACTGTGAATAAATTAACTTCTTTGTAGCCTGTAAGTATCAAAGGTAATATATTGTATGATTTCATTTCTCTTGATCAGTTCTACAACAATTTTGTTACGAATTTTTTTTTTTTTTTAATGTTTAAATCTTTGAAGGCTTTGGATTCAATCTATGACACGAAACAATGATCTCGATTTGAAGAGGGCTTAATGGTTTTTGATGTTAGCAAATGTCAAAGACATTAGTAGGTGATTGGCTGAAGTTGATTATACACCTTTTCATTTAAAATGAACTTGTGCGCGACATAGATCTCATTCCCAGTTACTTCCCTTTGATAAATTCTGCCAAGGCCATTTCCGGTTACGCTGCACGCATTGCTGCTGGTAGCAAGTGGCCCAGAAAAGATTGTCTCAGCAACGTTAAAATAAAATTGGAAAAATCGAAAGCATCATGGTGGTTCAATTTTGACAGTTCAAGGACGGATCCAGGCTGCCCATGGCAACCTTTTTTTTATCAATTTTAAAAGTAAAACATGAAATTATCAGGTAACAAGAACAACATTGACATTACACAATTTTTGCAGGCCTTATTTATATTTTATTTTACATCAGTTAATTGCGAGTTGACTGCAGCTTTTCAGTGCTGTCGAATCTTGTATTCAATTTCAAATTTGTGTGATTACATCTTATTGCATCTTTTGCATCTGTCCTCAAATCAGTTAAGAACAGTTTATTTGTGACATATAAGACAAGATTGAAGTACATGAGTGGAGATGAGACGGCATTTAGATCTGCTGCATTTTCAACTGCTCATACGATATCTCAAAGAAGTTAAAGAAAGAAGTCTTATATAGTAACGACATGAGCTTAATATCATTAGGACATAACATACTACCTCAAGTCAAGATGCACAACTGATGATGGTAAATATTAAACGGACACTAAAATAGATGATAGTTATGTTTGTCATATGTATACTATTTTTATTATCCGTGGTGTACAAATCTGTCTATGTAAATTTTATATATTACTTTTCAGGGCAGATGGACAAACTTGTTAAATGATTCGTGTGAAATGTGAACAGTTGTGCGGAACATAGTGGTGGTATAGATGTGTTGTGAATTTTAACATGTGTAGATACTGTAATAAGATGGGCTTTCTCCAAGGCAGAAAGGAAAGGAATGGGCCGGATTGTTGTATGGAAGCAGAAACGTGTACATACAAGGAATTTTGGCTGTTGTAAAACTAGAATATACTAAGGCACAACTTGCAAATATTGAAGTATGGTTCATGGCCGAAGTGTAGGGTCTTCGCAACTACCAACAGAGAGGCAGATCTTTTTCAGTTTGGGTAGCTTTTGAAGAGAAAGGAATTAATCCTCTTCAACTGCTGCAAAACATGTCGTTTATCGTCACAATTTTGCTCTCAAGTTTAATCATATGCTAGAGTTAGTTTAAGAAAGATTACCAAACATATACTGACAAGAAGTGTATTATGACGTGTGGCAATCGTTTAAAAATTTTAAACATTGAGATGAACTGCGAAAGGATTATCTCCCTTGAATTCCTACCTGGTTCCTGTATATGAGAAGGCTACATACATGTTTAATGGATGAGTTCTAGATTATATCCGCCTAATGTCTATGTAAAAAGTCAACATTTGTCCATACAAGTAAGCTTTTTAAATTCCAGTTGTAAATAAATCCAAGATTATTACCTGAAAAAATTTGATGTAAATAAATACAAATTAAATTGAATAGTTTTTTTTTAATCATGGACTATTGAAAGCAGTTTCATATTGCTCCCAGAGTACATGGGAAACATTGGTGCCCCATTGTATTTAATCAAGGAGCAGTTTGAAGTGGACTATCTCATCATTTAAGCGAAAGAACCTTGGGTATGATGTTTTAATGATGGGTTTTCCACCGTTTCCATTTAAGTAGAGGCACGGTATAGAGTGGAGAATCTGTCATCATATAAGAGATACCTCCTTCATTATAGTGTGACATTTACCTTTAAACAAACCCAACCAGATAATTGATTTATTCATTACAATACCCTTGTGCATGGCATATTAAAACAGTTTTTTTTAGCTTCAATAATCACAATGACTAGTAATTTACCTGCCTGCAAAATGTGCTTTTCTGGCGGATTTCAATTTTATTTTGCAAGGGGAGACAACTTAAACATGTTAACCTAGGCAAGAAATTTAAAGGTCAGTAAAGAAAGTTGGGGTTAGATTATTGTGTCTATGGTATCAACAAAAAATCCGATAACAATCAGATATATGTTTTGAGAGGCCTGTGATAGCAGCGGATCAATTTCCAACTGCCAACATGAGTTCAAATAGGTTAGGGCTAAGACGAAGAAATTAACCTCATACAATCTTTGTGCGAATGCTATACTGACACTAGATGTGAATGCATATCTTATATAGACTTATATAGTCAATATAAATACGCCATCCAGTAATAGTAATAATTTAGTAATAAGGCATGTCTCTGAATTAACATAATAGTGAAAATGTATCCGACCTCTTACCTCGCCGAAAAACATTATGCCCTGTTCAAGGAACACTCACTGGGGGACGGTTCTTCACTGGGAGACACCCAGGCATGTACCTTCAAATTTTGCTCTCAAATCGGGTTTGCTTGTTTGTTTTATTGGGGTTTAACATCGTACCCAAGGGTAGTCATTTATAAGATAATTTGGTGAAGGAAACCACCCTCGACACGACTGTCAAAAAACAAAGATAGGACGGGACAAATACAGTACAACAGGACGTAATACAGACACCACGAACACATCGGCTTCCTGATCGCTAAAGCGAAAGTGGCCTTGGTAGAATTTGGCAGAAGGGTTGTAGCAAGATTTATAAAACCAAGAAGGCGCCTTAAAATGAAAAAGTGTTTTGATTGACCGAGACACGTTTGCACTCAAAATACTGTGCGGTTAATCAAATCATACATGTGCTCAATGTAGAGAACGAAAGGAATCCACCAGTTGAAGTCTTCACGGAGTTAAAAGTATGTCATTTCTGATGAGGTTAAAATGAATTTATACCCTTGTGATTTGTTTCTTATTTTTCTTGTGAATGCTCTATAAATGAATGACTGAGAACGGCTAAAGTTATGAAAGGCATGTTTCTTATTGTAGGCCAGCATTGTCAAAGTAGATAGGGTGGAGAGAATTTATGATATACCGTCACGATTGATTTAACCAGACACGCCCTCCTATGGCTAACCCTGGTGTGCTTGTAAATACGGGCACAATTGATTTAACAAGACACATCATCCTATAGCTGGCCATGATGTGCTTGTAAAATACGGAAACGGTTATATATTGGCATGTCCCTCCTGATGTCAAGTAATAGACGTTAAAGTAGCCCACTCGACAGGGCATCAGCTATGTTTAACATACATTTCTGCAATTATGGCATATCACATGATGTGCATCCGGACAAGGCTCAAATAAACCAAGAACCAATTCACTTATTCCACTCGAGTTCAGGGTATTAATGCACTGATTTGACAATAATATTTAGTAACTTATCAGTCTGAGACACAATCGATTATTCCTTAATTCTATATGTATTTTAAACATAGTACTGGCTCAAAATAGCTCAACAAAGTACCAAATAGGAAAGTGATTAGTCCAAAGACATAGAGCAAAGTACTTTGTTACTTATTTTGATCTCTCACATTAATGACAGAGGAAGTCGTACGACACCATTCCAGAAGAACAAAATAAATAATAATGATAAGTAAAATACAATAATTTAGTTTTATGAAAGTCATACTAACTGCTCATAAGCTGGAAGATACACAGGAAAGCTATCCGTTCCCGGAAAAATGGCACATACATCGTTGAAAACCACATTAGAAGTCCTGACGACGCCGCAAAAAGCCATCCTATGAAGTAGCAGGCTTTATGACCATATTTTGTAAAAACGAGACTTCCACACAAGGCAAAAGCTAAACCGCCGACGGCAAAAGATCCGATAAGCTCAACTGGAAAATAAGAATAAAACAACACAAATTCATTGAGCTAAACTCTATTGTATTCAAGTTTTAAGTCAATTACTAAAATGATTAAGACATGTCTGTCTTGGGCTTATAGTTTAAACAAAGTGCATTCTAAAATATTATCGATTCTTCTTCCTATGTTGGCTCATAGACTTTAAGATAATCTGAGCCATGTTGTTTTGCACTTCTTTTTTAGTTTATTTCAAGGATGACCAACGAGTATAAAAACCCTTTACTGGCAAGGTACATACATATAACAATACAGATACAGAATAAATATAAATATGTGCATGTATAAAATATTCTTAAAACATAAAACAAACAGTCTATTTACAAAAAGTAATTAAAGTTGGTATATCATTTGGTGAACATTCTATTCGCTTTCACTGCATCCCTTTATAAAACTTCGTATCGTCCGCATATATTGAACAATGAGAGTTATTACACACATATGGCAGGTCATTAACATAAATAATGAAGAGAAGTGGCCCTAAGATGGACCCATGGGGAACTCCGGAAGTGACTGGAGTACTCATGGAAGATACTCCATTTATAACAACACGTTGTGATCTGTCAGACAAGTAGGAAGCTAACCAACGCAAAACAGAACCACAAAACCCATGCCTCTCAAGTTTATATAATAGTAGTTTGTGAGATACTTTATCAAACGCCTTACTAAAGTCGGTGTAAATTGCATCAACCTGACATTTTCTGTTAAAACAATCGGCCAGAAAATCCGTGTATTCACACAAGTTTGATTGAGTTGAACGTTGTTTAAAAAACCCATGCTGAAAATCAGATATGTGTTGTTTCACTAGGTTGTAACATGCTTCGTGTATAACTTTTTCAAAAACTTTACAAATGATCGACAAAAGGGATACAGGTTTATAGTTTTCTGGCCTGGACTTACTTCCATTCTTAAAAAAAAGCACAATATTTGCTTGTTTAAAACAGCTTGGAAAAGTTCCTTCTCGAAGTGAACGATTGAAGATCAGAGTCAAGGAACACATAGTTTGTCTGTACACTCTTTCAACACTATCGCAGATATATCATCTGGGCCTATAGCCTTGTGAACATTGAGGTGTCGAAGTTCACATAAAACATTTACAAGTTACCGTTACACTGGATAGTGATTCTGAAGTAACGGTCTGAAAAGGGGGGTAACTCCGAAAATCTTCTTCTACGGATAAAACTGAGCTGAAATAATTGTTAAACTCTTCAGCTATACAACTTTAACCATGTTTCCCAACAGAATCTTACTTGAAAGTTCAAACAGACACTGAGACTTCTGCAGCGTATTTAATTTTTAAATGCGTAAAGAAAATTTATTGAAGCCGGACGAACGGGGGATATAAGACATATTATTGTCTATTGGTTTCGTTGGTTGAGTACATTTGTTGATCAAACATTCACAAAGCCAAGATGGGACACGAATTCTTCTATTTTTGCAAGCTCTTGTTTCAAAAGCATTTCAGAAGTACATAGTCGTTGTCGTCTCTTTAGTAGTAAACTTAGCAAGGGGAATATCTAATTCCATGGGTGAAAACTGTTAAAAGGCGAAACAAATATCCACGGTTGTCCAATTAAGTTCTAGAAACATAGTATGGTAATTTTGAGATAGAAAATAGTAACATATAAACCAGTTATGCACGCTGGAAACGTGAAATTGTTAATGGCAACACTTGACGGTTGAAGCACACAAAAAACTTGCCGGAAAACGTATTCAGCAGCTCATGTGATTGACTCCGAAAAAACAACCTTGTGCACCTGAACCCTTTGACCAAGATAATTGCCCTTTTCTATTTGTTAAGCATAGGGCATAACTAATTAGTTCGAAACAACGAAAGACAATTACAAGATGCAAATGAGTTATGATTTGTAGAATCTTAAAAACAGAGATATGCCTCGCTCCAATACTTAATTGAAGTACATCAGCAGTTGGTTTTACAATATTCGGCGCTGTTGAAATATCTATGGAAACGTGACGAACAGATGGACGGCCAAACGTCTACTCTTTTTAATATTCGACATATTGTGACATTTAAAACGACAAGCTATCATGTTGCTGTCAGTGACTTTACAGTCCACAGAATGATGGATTGCGCATTTGATACAGTTTTGTTAAGTTAGGTTGGTCGGGTATAACACCGCCCAACTGACAATATCCATACAGTACACACATACCATCAATGGTTGACAAGGCTGTACACATTCTCTCCTGTAAACAAAGTACGGCACACGTAACAAGAGACGCTGCCATTGACCGTAACATCACCAAAGGGTTCTGTAGTACTGTGTTACCTTTGTGAGCAACCCATTGTGTAAGGTAAGGTTGCTGACATAGTGGTGAACCTGAAGGGTTTTTACACCAAACACGGACTCGCAAGTCAGCCGTGGAGCTCTGTTGTGGATTTGTCCCTCCTCCCCAGCCATCAACGGTGACGACACCTGTACTCGGACCAGGGGCCAGCAGCCACAGACGGACTTTATTATGTGTGTGAGCGAACACGACACCACCAGCCTTATCA
>JARFOD010003537.1:0-11736 GCA_031763545.1 Mopalia muscosa | reverse complement strand
TTTATGGCCAAGGGTGCTTCTGATTGGAGTTGTCTTTAATTGTAGAAAATAAAAATAAATTGTAAATATGTTCACGCTGAATGTGGCGCAAAACACTAATCAATCAATCAATCAATCAATTTCTGTTGTCCTGGTGCTGTCAGAGATAAGGGACAACAGGGCGAACATCTGGATGTTGAAAAATGGTCCGGTGAAATTGTACGTCTAGGGATGTCTGGAGTTGCGCCTATTTTGGGGATACAGAAGAGTAATGACATTAGCCTAAGGTAGATGAGGAGTTTCAGTAAATCAGCGACGGCTTCAAGCCACAATGCTATCAAGTACAATGCCCCGGGCTCAGATCTTGGTGAATGAAGCAAATGAGCTATACACGTCTTGTTAAGTAACTCTAAGAATCAGCGTCTTCGGATTTAATTCATTAGTTATGTATGATAAATTGTCAGAACTTTGAATGAGTAAATGAATATATCTCTGTTCTTGCAATGTAGCCGTTGTTACTAAACCTACATATATATTTCTGTCAAACCGCTTATACTTGACTCAAAAATACATTATACACAGAAGGCAAAAAATAAATCAGAAAAAAAACAATGGTTCACTAGACATTTCTTATCATATACTTTACTGTTGAGCTATTTGTTTGATCATGTATTGTGGAAGGATCGCGCGGAACAGTTTTACACAGGAGTTGCCGTCTCTGCCTTGTCAGTCATGTGGCCATATTGTTTGCCGTCTTAATTTGTTTTTTCCGATTATACAACGATGCAGCAGTGTCTTGACTTTGGTCTTAAAACACAAAAATCAACGTCACAACTCTCTGGTTATTAGATTTCTGTCACGATGTTTTTCCCTTGCAAAAGAGGATCGTTATATCCTACCTTGAAACTGTTGGATGCCTCAACAGACACAATACTCTTCATACATCCAATGCTTCGAATACCAAAAAAGACTTTCATGCTTTGCTTTGTAATATCTATGAATTAAAATTTTGCTTTGGCTGCAGTGTAACCCAGTTCTTATGAGTTATGACGAAAATACCCCTAGCCGTCTTGTGTTTTGTTCATGGTGCTACAGTACTGAATAAGACGTAGCCTATTTGCTAGCCATTTCCTTACCAAAGCGTTGTTTGATTGGTAATGTTATCTCGTTTTATGCCCATTTAATGCATAGATCAGACTTACTGAGGTTTTAATTGTGCTTAGACTCCATAAAACAGCATGACATGATTCAATAAGTGGAATCTATCCAAGAGAATGGTTTCTACGATCTCTATAGGATTTTTAAATCTGTGAATGATATCACACATTGTAATTATTAAATCTGTCTTTAATTTAAGACAATGCATTAAATCTTTATCTTCGAAGGTAGATTGTTTATGATGGTCTGTATTTGTGTCCGTCGTCATATCAGTGAAATACCCTTGAGTAGGACGTTAAACACCAATCAAACAAATAAACAAACAATCGAAGGTAGATGTCTAATAATATAATACAATCATGGTTGTGTTGATATTTTGTATTAAAAAACTAAATACATATGTGAATGCCGTATTTCATAAAGAATAGAAACCTGGCCAGCCTAAATTTAACAGGAACTAATATATATATTATCATCGTCACTGACTCACAACGTTCTATGGATAGTCCCCATAATCAAGTCAATACGGTTGACTTCCTGCCTTGGCTGACGTTTGTGGCTACCCTCCCCTCCCCTGCCTCCTTCCCCCTGCAATTTGTTCTCATTTTAAGTCTGCGATATCTTGATGAATCGTCATTAAAAATCAAACTAGTTTTAATCAGTCAGTAAATTAACTCAATGATGATAATTTACAATATTTGTCATCAATATAGGCCTCTCACATTCAATAATATTACTAAATATATTGAGTCAATGCTATTAATGGTTTTGTTTTATTGAACGTGTATGGGCCTCTTTATAATTCTTTTCAATCAGTAATACATATTGAGAATATAACTCACGAAAATTGTACATACGTTGGTACAAGTAAATAACGAATATTTCAAAACTAGGTTAACTTTGTTTGCTAACCAAGTGAATCTACACTAAATTCGACACTAACCTATCCTATTCAGTCCACACAGAAAGGTAGCTGTTTAAGTCTAATATATCTAACATACAAGAAAGTTAACAAAGGTGGTTTTTCTTAATTCATAGTTTTAAACATAATATTTACAATTTTTAGAACAAATATTCAACACGTAATATATTGACTTATTGTACCACTTATTTTTCAGTTCAATTTGTTTCTTTTTTGATGTTTGCTGCCAAGGGGACAACATTGCTGGCGATGTTGTCATCAAGTTCCTGAAGTGGATTGGTGGGTATCATAAAATTTTAATATTATGAATCATTTTTAAATAACTAAATTTGTCAGAATTTTTAACACAATATTTACAGTTTTAGATCCAAGTTTGAACTATATAATATATAGACATATTTAAATTTGTAATGCTTATGTATGTCCTTTTTCAGTTCATTTTGTTTCTCGTTTTGATGTAAACGGCCAAGGGTGCTTCTGATTGGATTGTCTGTTTTGGGACGAAGTTACACCCCAATCAAACAAATCAAGCATTGTAATTTTTTTATACCGCACTGTTCATCTTTTGTTGACAAAATTCCCAACCCATCTTTTGTTGAAAAAATTCTTAATGCGGTGTACTTTGTCAACAAATGATGAACTGTGCGGTATAAACAAAATTACGATGCTTGATTTGTTTGACGTAGAAACACATATGCCCAGACTACTAACTGCTCACACTCATATTTGTAGAATACACCTGAAAGACATTTATAAGCTATTTTAGAAAACTGTACTGTTCACAGACCCTTTGTAACTTGGTGACTTATATGCCAATATATATAAATAAACATAAGACTCTACAGTGTTAAGCTCGACCTCGTACTATGAAACTCATTGATAATACAGTTCATTAATGCTTTCAATTATTATTATACGCTAAGCTTATGCCACATGTCTTGTGACCTATGCTGCGTTTAGAAGCATCGAAAAAAGCCTGTTTCATTATAACCATTCACAGACGCTTGATTCAAGAGCTGCTTAATGTTATGGCCGGACATTCAGATGATTCATTAGGCCAACAGAAGATATTAAAGCAGTACAAAGGTGCAAAAAATAGCACACAAGCTTGACGTTTAATTAAGCCAACAGAAGACACCACGGTCTTGCCGAACCCCTTGCGCTGAAATTCAACCATTTTATTTTTCGCTGGGACTAAAAGTAAGGTATTCAAACTATATGTTTGTGAGAAAAATAATTCAAAATTCTTTTTACAAACACTTTCCAAAGTCAGATAGATAAAAAATTATCACCGGGATCGTTATAATCAAAATTAAAAACACCGAAGCACTGTTTAATGATTCAAGGACTATTCTACTCGATCAACTAATTTATTGAGACTTTCGTTATTGCACTTTGAGAAATAAAGCACGAAAAATTTATTTTCACCACATTTACATAATCGTAATCCTGAGTATTCAAACTTTCCAAATATATATATATATATTTATGGTATAGATTTGTATTCTTCTGCATAATAGACAAAATACAGCGGGTTTTCTGAAAATCGACTAAAGGGTCCAGATACACCTTAAACCAGTACAAGATGACAAAAATTGGAACACAAGCAAACAGGTCACACACGAGTTGCTGCATTTAATGAAGGAATTTTGATAAATCTGTTGACACACACATTTAAACCGATTGCTAAGTTTGTTTTTTACCAATTAAAGCTTCATACCCATTAAGCCAAGTTTGTTCGTTATTTACCTGGAAACGGACAGTGTCAACTTGCTTACACTACAGTCAATTGGTTCACCCGGCCATGTGTTACTACTTTTATCGCTAAACAGAAGAGCCCCACAAAATATGAACTAATCAAATATTTTTCTTGTCACACTCACAATACCTATAAAGTCAACTGCTTAAATTAGGGTTTACCTTTGACAGTTCACACATGTTATTATACCCGTAACACACAAGAGTGTAAGTCGCGTGACGTCATGAAAAGCGGTTGGTCACACCCAAAATGACCGCTACTAGTGGTCGTAGATATGTAACCCTAGGCTGAATTTATAAGATGAAGAAACATATTTAAGTACAATTATTGGTAACCATTCAAGGGATATAGGGGTTATTGCAGCCAGGATCATCGCTTTAAGAAAAATCCGTACTAAAGAGTCTGCAAATGTCATCAAGCTTAAATCCAGACTAGCGTCTTGCAGATTCGAATATCCAATTCACTAGTATAAGGTGGTAAAAACAACCGGCGCCTATAGTGGAAGAACACACAATACATTTAGTGGTTTACTAACGGTTCTATTTTGGTCAACTCTTAAAATTTGCTTGGAAACCCAAATCAACAGTATCTTGTAAGGAACGAGTCCCATTTTTATAGTGCAGTATTGATTTTGTATTCACCTTGAAAATATGTTGTCTTGTTTTATGTCCGTTGCAAGTATTTTTTTGTTGTGAGTTGTGTGGTCTTCAAATGTACATTCTGACATATGCCAACTTGTCTGAATTTTTTTTTTCAATAAGCAGTATATTTGTTAAGATTTATGTATACTTATTTGTCGTAGTGCTTAGAGAACAGCAACTGACCAGATGGACGATTATTCGGCAAAGATATTTAATTAAGGCAGATAAAGCCCATAGACATCCGATCACAGAAGTCCAGGCGACGGTTATTAGAGACATGTTTTTCCTAAAACTTCATAACATTAGGTTGGGCATTTTTTTTATCGAATTTATCTTCTCGTGTCTTCCTTATTTTGTTATCACTTTCATCCAGGAGACCAGAATTATTAATTTGTCACCGGCATGTCCGGTCATTTTAACTTACTTTTTTAAATCTCCATGACCATCTACTGCACCCTTCATTTTTTGTGTCATTGCTCATCACATGCTAATCAACGATTTTTTATTGATTTTTTTCATTTATTGGCACCAGCCTGTCGTGTTTAATAAAATTCTTAACATCGTGCGAGTCTCGTATACATAATTAACAGACGTACAAGAACCCTTGCCCGGTACATTGAAGTAAGATTAGTAGGCAGACACGCTAACCACACGCTAACCACACTAAACCCCGACCAAGGGCCCAAATTGTTTACATTATCCTTATGCCTAAAGTGGAAATACTACCAGGTTAACATTAGGGTTATATCCTTTTAAACAACCCACTATTAAAATTTCATGTTTGTTTTATCTTCTAGTAAGCAACATATCAGTGTATATATGACATTTTTTGGATTAACTGAAACCTGGTAGCAACTATAAAAAAAGCCTACAACAAATATTAAAACCCATTAAAAATGAAGACCGTTTATAGATTATTCTTGCCGTATGATAAAAAATATCATTTGTTGAAGAATTCGGTTAATGCAGAAAATATGTTATTGTAAAGCTGGACTAACCAATTTCAATAAAATCCACTTTTTTCCTTTTAGCAACTGGAAAAATGTTCGAATTTTGTTTGAAATTCTTTAGCGTGCAACTGACCCTGACATGTATGTCAAATTCATGTTCTCGCTATGGACACACTGTCGTTAACCCCAAAACACTTCGAGGATTTTAAATACGTGAAAAGTCACTTTAGCCAATAAATTAATGTCAATCTCTTTGAGAGCTTTCTGGAATGTGTGTTGAGTTCAGGCGAAGAACACTTTTTTATATACGGTTGGCAATAACATTTTGAGCTCCTTTAGAAAGAACCTTGCAGCGCATTGGGGGAGAAATAATCAATAGTTTGCCTAAAAATGTTCATATTATTGTGTATCTGATAGGTTAAGGAATGAACAACAAAGAAAGTCGTGATGTTTGCTTTGAACAGATTTTTGTTTCTTTGCAGTGTTTTTAGGTTGTTGCGATTTGATCCTATTAAGCTTAAACAAATACATCTTGCAGGTTCTGTGACAATCTTTTGAGGGAAAATTATGTTCTGTTATGTTGGGAAGAAATGAAATTATTTCTGATGCACAGCGCGGCCGGCAGAAAGTATTGGAATACGCCAATAACTCAAAAAAAAAAGAAAAAAAGAGCTGTGTTGAGCATTGTAGCTTGGATCAACTGAACTTAGCCGAAGAGTAATCCTCTCACTCTGAATAGGTTATATTACTTGGGATGAGATGCCGAACTTGTTAGGTCGCGAGTAGACTTTTTTATAATTACAACTTGCCATTCGAAAAAAAATACATATCCCTTGAGATCGATAGAGTGCAACTTCAGGTCTTATCGGTGTTTCTTCGTTAACGTTTTACTTCGGTAAACTTTTGAAATTGTCATTATTCATGCAACAAATACAAATGTAGATACACAGCCACAGCACATCTGTTACAAAAATTATTGCGAAATAAGATATATCATTTCATTGCTAACGAAAACACTTGGCATATTACATTATGAAATTTGAGCATAAACTATATGTGTAGCGTTATATTTTGGTGGTAGAATAAATTCAGTATATTATATACCGCAATACTTTAAAAATAACATTGCATCATTTAAATGAGTACGTGACTGAGTCACAATGTGGCTCCGGCAATCGTGGGCATGGTGTTAACTAGGTTTCTTCTCCGTTTTCTACTGTATTTTAAAATGGAACAGTGTGAAGTGGGCAATCCGTCGTTATATAAGTGAAATACAATATCAAATGAATGCCGTTAGGCCACAAGGTCAGTTAAACCCAAACTGCTGTGCTCTCTATATGTAGCACTTGAAGGACATTAAGTTTCAACATAGCAAAAATATTGCTGTTCTGGTTGTGTTACTTGTCAGGGTACACTGATTCCATATAAGTGGGAAAACACTATAAAGCAGGACTTTAAACACCAATAAACGACGAGAGGGTTTCATCGTATTCAGCGTTATGCAAAATATATATGCGGTATAATTAAGAAATTCATTTCCCATATATATATATATATATAAATATATACATGTATAACGGGTAAAATGCTCTAGCAAAAGGCCTCTGTCCAGTATGTTATTCTGTAAGTTCTATAATCAGGGGTAGATAAAAGCAATGTTTTTCGTCTTTATTCTTTTTTGCCTACACATTAACTTGAATATGTTTAATGTAGCAGCACATACGTAGCGGATTTTTTTTTATCAACTTGATAATGTGTATCGTTACAATTGGGTTAAATTGTGATTCTCACCTATGTTTAACCTCAAATTCAATAGCTTTCCGTAACATTAAGATGGATAGTATCGATTTTACCCGGCCTTACTTAATATAATCATTACATGGTGGAAATATGGAGAACAAAAACGACACACGCAATGACTGAAGCCCCTAAGATAATTATGACTGAAAGGGCGTATCGAAACTGTTAGCTGTTCATCGAAGAGACATAATAAATATAACACGCTAACAACGGAGACGAACAAAGATGCAATGACAACAGATTATAAAATCACCTTCGCACTTCCCAGATATGAAATTACCACTCATATCCGGTTCTCTTTCTACACTTCGCAGTAATTACGCTAATCTCCAGAATACATGTACGTCCGATTTTTATGTTATTGATATTTTTCTAGCAGAGCTCACTTGTATTTCACTACAATACAAACGTAAAATTTAAGTCAAAAAGGGGCTCCCACGGTGTGGCGTTTATTTGTAATATTCGAGTCAAGATTGGTAGATCTCCTAATTACATTCCATTGTCCCTATTTCTTGCTGATTGAGCCTGATCACTATAATCTGTTTGGAGTAGCAGCTTCAGTGTGACGGAGAAAGTCACCTAGGATGAATGTACACAGACTCGATGTTTTTCTCGATTGAATTTTTAAAAAAACGGCTATGGTATTTCGATCCACTAGCTTCATACCAGATCTCGGTAGGACTATTATCAAACGTCAGTTGTCTGCTGTGAACCGATGGAGCTAAGATAAATGATAAAATACTGGTACGGTCCGTGGCGCAATGTGCTTGGGGTGCTGATTTTGTGTCATATGGCCACAGACTACAATTAATTTTGCGAAAGCCGAAATGGTAACTTTTGTCCACCCATCATTTTTGGTCGGGAGAAATCCTCCCGAAGTTGCCCTTTTCAGAGTTCATAATCCCAAGCTTGACAGATCATGGTTGGGGAATTGTTATCATGCCGATCACAACAGCTAAGACGGACCTTTTTCAGTCAACGCAGAATGTAAATTCAGGCGAATAACTCATCAGTCGACAGTCTATATATCCACTTGAAGTTTGATGAACGAGTACACACATATAACACATTGACCATAAACCCAATCGACTTAAAGCAAGTTGTAATCTCAGAAAATAAGAAATATTAATTTTTTCTAGAATTATGTTCGGAACAACGTTAATGGTCTTTATTAAAATGCAAAATTCTGTTATGGACCAGTTGAACGAATAACGGTCAACCACAATCTTGACATTAAATCGTTAACAACGGATTAAAGATAAGCGGTGAACATGCTGTGACGTAATATTATATATATTGAAAAAATATGTCAAAATACTTGGACGAAACGTTCAATAGATTGTTTATTTGTTTGATTGCGGTTTAACGTCGTACTCAAGGCTATTCCACTTATGACAACGGATTATCAAGTTCACACAGCACTTAACCTTATTACGGTGGAAAACCGAGAGGAAACCTCGTAAAAACCACCCCGCAATTGCCGGAGCCACAATATGTGACTCGCTCAAATACCTGATGGTGGAAAGGCGGACTCATCCGGTGAACGATATATCGAAGCAGGTTCAGTTTAGGAAGCGCACAGGCTACCCCTATAAGCCACGGCTGCGGGCCCCGGCGAGATGAAATCCTTTCTTTTAAACTTTTGTGTGAACATTTCAAATGAGTATCAATAGGGGTTTAATTACAATTAAGCAACATGATTATTGTCTTCGTGCAGAAATCTTTGACTAAAACAACACATCACATTTGTTATTCTTTTGCAGAAGCCATGATGATGGTATATGGACGATTATTGTATTCATATTAGCTATGGTCGATATTTTAAATCCAACAGAGAAATCAGAATTGCTACCAGCTAAGCATCGTAAGCTATATGTAGCTATACTTTCGTAATTATCAGTTTAAGTGTGTGTGAAAATGCGTAAGTGTGTGTGAACATGCGTACGTGTGTGTGAACATGCGTGTGTGTACATCCTCCTCGTTTGGACGGATGAAACGTCAGTGGAAACCTCATTTGGGTGTCTTGGAAAAAGTTAAATGTAAGTTTTTCTCAGCGCATGCAAAATGCATTAGTAAATGATACTGATAACTGATACAATTTGTTTGTGTTTTATTCTATACTTTCGAGTCTTTCAAGCCCGCGGCCGTGACTTAGTGGTAGCGTGCGCGCGTACTAAACTGTACATGCTTCGATGTACCGTTCACTGGATCGAGTCCGCTTGTCGAACATCAAGTATATGAGCGAGTCACATGTTGTGGCTCCGGCAATGGCGGGGGTGGTTTACGGGATTTCTTCTGGGTTTTCCACCGTTATAAGGTTGGGTACAGTGTGAAGTGGACAATCCGTCGTCATATTAGTGAAGTACGATGTAAAACCCCTATAAAACAAACCGAGTATTTCACTTTTAAATAAGTATATGACTGTGATGTACTCCAACAATAGCTAGGCTACAGCCATATTATGTGCATTGTTTAGGTCTGTCGGAAAACCAATGGTCTCGCGATGTAAAACCAGTGTGAATACACTAGAAACATACATGTATTTCGCTTAAAAAGAACCATGTCCAGAATGAATTTCGTTTATCCTGACAGTTTAGACAAGTTGAACCATTACAAAAAATAGAATTGGATAATTTGGAATCTTGCGTTTTAACATTCAATCTTTGTTTGTTTTGTGTACATTTAAGATTGAGTTGATAAAAAATTTGTCTAATAAAATGAATTTATTAGGTTCCGCTGAGTGTTATTCAAACACTTGTTGATATAAATGTATATTGCGCTTACCGGCAATGGAATAACATATCTCTGGCCAGCAGGGATTTGTTCAACTGGGCTACAGATGATCACAGCATGAAGACATTAAAGGGAGATATGAGTAGCGTGTTTTTCAATTGAAACTGCTCGTGTTTTATAGTTTGGGTCTATACCGACAATCTAATGATTTTTGAAGGTACATATTTTTCTACTATAGTCATAGGTTATTTAACTTGCCTCCACTGGGAGTCCAATAACGCCCATTTATTGCATTCCGGAAGAAGATTCACACCACATTAACCAAAACAAATGTGCAAAAGTACAGTGTGTACTATTCAAGGTCATTTACAAATTTTGTTTTTACCCAAACATACCAATTTTTATGAAGTAGGTCTACAATTTTAAACGAAAGTAAGACGCAAATCATGGGAGGCGACTCGTATTGTAAACGACTTTTCCCTGGAATTATTCCCCTTGGTTGTTTGTTGATTAGCTCGTTTGCAGATCGAGGGTTATAATGCACGTTTTTCACATCTGAATACACGAAGCTGTGTAGCAATGTGAGCCCCCAATTTATTACACCCTTATCCGTGGCTCAGACGTCCTGAAAATGAAGCACGATCGTTTTATGAAGTGTTATTCGCCAGATATACGCACTTTGTATGGAGGGATAAACTAATATTAATAGTTTTTTTTTTAAATTTCTAACGATTGTTGACCTTGCAAACATATAAAAACAATGTGAACAGTCGCACCATTTACAAATAGAATTTCACATTAAATTGCGTATATGCTTTAAATCAATTTTTTGTCTATTTTTCTTTTTCATATACACATAAACGCATCTTATAGCGACGAAGAGCGGCGGTAGCTTACTGGTAGTGTGTCCTCTTACTTCGATTTACGGTTCACGGGATGGAGTCCGTCCGTCGGCCATCAGGTAAACGAGTCAGTCACACTATGTGGATCCGGCAGTCGCAATGGTGGTTTTTACAATCCCAATTTTCCACCGTGTTTAGGCAAGGAGCAGTGTAATGGGGATACTCCGTGTCATATAAGTGAAATACCTTTGAGTACCACGAAAACCCTAATCAAACATTTTCTTACTTAACCTTTATTGACCTTTTAAGCTTATCAAATATTTCCGAATAGACGTTTCACACCCAATTGCAGATATGCTTCAAATCACTTTTGTTTATATTTGATTTACCCTTAGACACATCTTAAAACGGCAATGAGGTTCTTCTTTATGAATTAATTTACATATAATATCCACATAAATAGACTGTGCTTTATATTCTGTAGTTGGCTTAAACTAGAAAATTTAAGCTAGCATGACTATTATATCTATATTTACTAATACATAACATGCCAATCAAAATTATAAAAAAAATAATTTACAACACTGTTTAATTGCGATTTTCAATGTGTGATATTAGAATATAAAGCAGCATTTGGTCTCGTCTTGTCAAGCACGTCGTCTTAATTAAATAATATACAATTCACACCAAGACCCTCTACATAGAACCATATCTTTCAAGTTGGAAACAATAACGGTTATACCCTATTTTTGTCATGCAGCGATTATACTTCTGTTGTCCTACGTATTTTTCGTTGGAATCTTTTGTATAAACAAAATGTTAAGAAAAAAATCCCAATTCTTTAACACGGTTTTGAAATGTCTTTGCATTGTGTTTTTTTAGCCCACAGTCATTCTGACTGTGGGCTATTCTCATCACTCTCCGTGGTCCGTCCGTCCGTCCGTCCGTCCGT
>JARFOD010003526.1:0-11736 GCA_031763545.1 Mopalia muscosa | reverse complement strand
GGGGGGGTACGAGGTTTCCTCTCGATTTTCTACCGTAATATGCAAGGTGAAGTGGACAATCCATCGTCATATAAGTCAAATACCCTCGAGTACACATTAAACCCCAATCAACAACAACAACCACAATTATCCTCAATCTTAAGGACAACACTTGGCTGATCTATTTGTTATGTCTTTGAATTGTGTCTAGTGATCGTCCTGTCTTGCATTGTTTGAAAATTGTGTTAAATCATAATTAGGGCAAATTTAGGAAGACAACAAAAAAATCAAATGTATATCAGTCTAAAGTTTTAAAAATCTGTGGTTCTTTTATTTTTGTGAAATGTAGAAGTGCCAAACTTATGTGACTGCTCTCAATTAATCATACTATTTTTTCTAATTTTTCAGACATGTCCAACAAGCCAAAGAAGTAAGTTATTTTCATATTATTAAAAGAGTTTAATTAATCTCTCTGGCTCAGGCTCTGCAACACAATAGATCTTATCAGCCACTCCCCTGGGGGGACCTTGAGGTCTACGCCATGGGAACCGGACATGCTCGCCATGATCGGCAAATATTCAGCCTATACTGAAATGAACCAGAACCTATCTCTCTTTTCCATAGGGGTTTTGTTGTTAGCATGTGCCTATACTTCTGTTTTAGATCACTAATTAATCTCCTTGCCGCAGTGTCTTAACTGCAGTGTGTCAGTTCTCTCTTGTGTTCATTTGTGGTAATGAATATAGCTAAATGTGTTAAGTTATAACAAACATTTATGTTTCAATGTATAGATATCACTCAAATTAAGATTTTCCCTTATGTTGTGACGTAGCCGTATTGGATTTCTTCCCTATACGCATACATCATCCAGCTTCTGACTAATCAAGTGCGTTAGATTTTTCACCATTTTAAATTTTATATTGAACTTTAATACCAAAAACATTCCAATTGATGGAAACATATTTTTAAGACATGTTCTGTCAGGTTTTTATTAATGATTGTGGACATTTTAGGTAACTGAATGACCTGAAAGCATTTTGTGAAGATTATTACACTGAACATATAACATGTTGAATCAATGGGATTAATATATTTTTTTGTCTTTCAGTAATCAAGATCCCAAGACGGTTGTGGTTCATCCACACATGGTCTCTCCTCAGAAACGGGATAACTATGACAAGTATAATCAGGTGAGACATGGCCGATTCTCTATAACCAACTGATTTCAAAAGTGGAATTGTTTAATGGTTATAGGGTTGTACTAGATATGAACCAGGGGCTTAGCCAGAAATAAAAAATATGATGTCCAAAATGGTCCTTTTGCTTAAGTTTTTATTAACTGGGTGTCCAACTGTAACGGTTTCCTTATCTCCATTATGTTCAAGTTTTTTAAAACAGGGTTTCCAAATGAGGCAATTGATCAATTCAGGGTGTCCATTTGGACGGGTTAACACCCCTCTTCTTAAGCCCTTGATATGAACCTATTTAACATGTAGTTGGAGAGAGTTTCCTGTAGCTAGTAGAGGAAATAGAAAATATGAAGCTGATCTGTTTTAAGTGTCCTTTTGCTTTATTGTTGATGTCAAGGATGGGTTTTCTGATCCATTGGTGTAAAAAAAAACATGGATATTACATACCATAGCTTATAAAACTACATGGATTTAAACATGTAAACTGCGGAAAAAGTCACACAAAATTGTGTAGAATAAAGGAAAGAAAAATGGTTTACAGATTCAATTAAGTGTGACATATAATCCTCATTTTTTTCTTTGTTATTTGATCTATAAATATATCAGATATTTAGGTATTTTCAGACTGATTTATTCAATAATTTCAAATATAATTAATGTTGAAGGTACCTGAAACTCAATGGACAATAAAGTTACCTATAAAATAACGCTTTTAAAATGCTTTACTAATGTTTTTCTCAAAATTTCAGGCCTTTGAGAAGAATGAGAAGGATTTGTATTATGCTGATCTGAAGTTCGATGACACGCCCAGAAGTCGTAAACCAGTACAGATTCTGGATGAGCAAATTAACTATGCTGAAGTGGCATGGCCACGGGTCTAAAATAAGTGATCCAGACTTTTAATAAGGTGGAAAATTCTTGGTGGAATTCATGCAGCTGTGTTCAAATTTACAAGACTCCATCTGTACATAGGACTAGGTGTATGTTCATCAAAGACAGCTAGATTTGAAAAACTGCTGAACATATCGTGCAAGGATTTTTGTCATACACAGAATTCAAACCATTCTTCCACTTAATTCATTTACATCAAATGTACTGGGTACATTCATACTTCATGTCATTAATTATCAAGTGCTACATACACTATATATTAGATAAACATCATGGTTTAAGTTTTGTGAAATGTACTCCTGTTGTGGATTTTGCATTGAAGTACAACTATCCCTGCTTTCCTTTTAGATCATATACATGCACCGTATTTGCCTTCACTGTCATATCAATGTTACCATACATTCCATTGTCAGCATCTCGTCCAGTTCAAGGGCTAAATGAAAGATAGAAGTATATAAGGAGTCTCTTTGAGGTTACACCAGCTTTCCCGGGGTAGACTATGAGAGTGAAGCCCATATTAAAGTCTGATACATTAAGAAGTGGTCAATCTGTCATACAGTTATATACAGGAAGTCAAATATTTTGGCATACGATGCTAATCCCTTATCAAGCAAACAACAGATAACAAAGTGATATCATATGGAAACAACATCTGGTCTGCATAATTGAGAGAAGAAAAAAACCTGCAAATTGTACTGCTTTTATTCGAGCACTGGTTGAATGGTGTGGAAAGCAAGTGACAATTTTTAAAGTTAAAAAGGGATATTTTAGTTTTGCCCTACAAGACATAACACTAAGCACTTGAATTCGTAGGGTCATAATTACAATGAAATATGGCTTGTTTCATTCAGGAGATAGCAGAGAAATATCAAGTTCCATAAATAAAAATTATTTATTTACTTCCACATGTACTGCCTATTGAGAATGTCTATTGAAAAAAACACTTCATGGATTTGAGGTTTCTCAAATATGTAAGTTTACTTTACAATACATAATAAACATATCAGAATAGGTCATACATTTATTGTATAAGCCTTGTACCAAAATAAAGCCCTTTCAAGTGATCATGCGTCCCATTCCTAATGAGTTTTGTAGAATAAAATCAAGTACTTTCATGGATTGTGAAGAATTCCCAGCTCACACTGGAATCAGGCTTGAGTTTTTTAAATTTTTTATAACGGTATTAGAATATTACTATTGTTGCAATTTTTTTTAGTATTTCGCACGCATAATTATTAATATTGAATACACAACATTTTAAATATGCAATAAAATTTCATTACATGGCATGTTGTGCGAACTAAAACAATGTTTCATATATTCTTGCACTATTTCAAACAAACAATAAGAAAATAATAAAGCTGGTGATATATAAAACTTGTCAAGAATTTATAAAGTAAGAAAAAACACATAATGGTCATAAAATAATCACAAAAGATTTTTTTTACACATTAATTTGGTTACTGTCCTGAATGTGTGTTTAAAGCATGATCACACTGTTGCTCCTTGACCATAATGCATGGTTATTAAAATTTTCCAATACAGGAAAGCATTTTTCTTCAGGTATTCTGGTTGTGTTGCGGGTTGTGTATATATACTCTTGAAGTAATTGCCCCGATACAACTAAGGACCCGTAATTACACGCTATCTAAAAACCTCGTTTCTCTACTATATCTATTGAATAAAGGTGTAAAGAAACTGGATGTCCCTTGCTATGACCCAATTTCATATGCTCCATTTTGAACTGACCTAAAGCAAGCATTGTAGGTGTTGTCTGATATTGCTGTATTGTAATCATTTAGATTTTGTGTGGTTAAAAGAAACCCTTTTATAAGCAGTCTCTCTGGCCTTCACACCTTTAATTGATGCGCTTTCATTTTTATGATAAGTTATGTAAGTTTTTACTGCTTTGCTGTTTTTTTAAGAATGTATCATTTATGACAAATAATGTAAAATTACTGTATAATAGAAACGGCTCCTCATGCCATTTTACACAAACCATTCAAATGATCTAGAAAACAGGTAAACCGGTGCCCCCAAAATGAGACCTCATATTTCCCAACAGCACTTGCATTACGGTTAGAAAAGTCATTGGTTTCAAGCCACGATCACTTCTCAACTGCTAAAGAAAAAATAGTGATAAAAATGTTGATGCGCATTCATTTTTTTTGATCAGCTGTCCTGTGAGTTTTTACTGCTTTCCTGTTTGTTTAAGAATGAATGTGTAACAAATGAATGTATAAGAATGAATAAGAAAATTTGCATAAACCGTTTTTTTAATTTTTACTGATGTGAACTTAAATGTGAGCAATTCAGATATAGTGCTCTTCTATAAAGTAAACACAATGTTTACCTTAACTTTGTCAATGTACAGCATAAAAAAAAAATAATATTTTTTTTTTGCATCCAGCCTTCATATACTCCTCAGCATACAACATTTTTTTTCTTATTTAAGGGTCAATTAATTCATTGACAAAAGATTCTTACTTTTGATCTTGACTATCTGAAATTATGTTCCTTTTTTTTTTTTTTACGCAATGTTTTTCTTACTTGATATCCTTGCTCTATCCAGACGGACCAGATAACAGATATCTTTCTAGTCCAAACACCACCAATCTGTTCTCAACTAGCAAATATACTGGTTGTGTAAAGGCTTAGAAGCATATTCTCACAGTTTTGTACATATATGGAGGTATTTTCTGATTGCTTTTTATTCTTGTTGATGTGTTTATTCAATAAAATACTGATTTTAGAGTTCCGAAACATTAAAAATGAATTTATGGCACATATCCTTTTTAACATTTATAAGCCTGTTCTCCATGCAGAATTTGTTACGCAAAACATACCTTTTTTCAGTTGTGGGATAGAGGTCCTTGACATTTTTTTTGTTATTCACATTGTACATATAGCTACCCCCTCAATCACCAACTGGTGAGCAGCTGTTATAAATTGACCCTGCCAGTTGTTTTATTATTATAACCGATACTCAGAATGGCTTTTAGTTTATTTTGTTTAACTTACTACACATGATAACTCTTGTACACATGAACAGGATATGTAAATATACCGAAGTACCAATTTTTTGTTTTGTATAGTACACCATATAAGTGAAGAAATGTATCAGTTTAAATGCATGCCCTGAACTTCATTAAGTGGGTGCTTGTAATATGACTAAAGCAAGCAAATCCTAAATCAAAACTATTATGAAATGTACTTGTTTTACTGATTTATGGTATTCTTTTTATTTTTTCATTCTGTTAAGATTATGTTAGAGTATATCTAAGATATGAATAATTTTTGTTATGTTATTTTGAGAAAACACTGTCTTAGTTTGAACAAATTCTAGTTCAGAAAACTCTCAAAGTTAAGCACAGAATTCCCAGCATTCAATGCCGGCGTCACAGGCACACTGGCAACCGGCTTACCCCAAAAAAGAAGGTGTAATAGTCAGCTGGAGTTAGGAGCTTGAGATGAGATGAGAGAGGGTTACCTATATTCTGAAAGCTTCTATTTTGAAAGCCAGTAGGCTGAGTGGTCTAGGTGGCCTGCATTTATTGCTGTTTATTCCCTGCCTAACTCTGGGATGGGTTTTAAGCTGCAAAATCTGTTCAAACAAAGAAAATGTTATTGTAAGATAAGGAAGCTACACTATCTAAAGTAGCCTGTATATATGCATGTTAGATTCGACCAATTAAATGCCAAACATAAAGGAAATCTCAAGTCTGTGTAGCTAAATGATGTGTTATTCAGATTGTAATTTTTATGTAACTTTGTGGGTAATTCTCACTTACATATATGTAATTTGTATGATTATTACAACCCTTACTTAAATGCTATTTTCATGAGTCTGTAACAGTCCAAGATAAGTAACTTAAAAAATGGAACATTCCAACAAAGAAATATTTTCAGCAAACATAACTTAGTGAGGGATCACTTCCAGAGCTAAAGGATAACATAGAGTTGATCTGTTACGGCCAATTAGATTTGTGTGTTGTGATTCTACTGTCATGTCTTTGTTGCCAGTAACATTTCTGCCGTCCTAGATGCTCTCACATATCAGATCAAACATTCCCATATATTTTAGAAGGGAATATGTCAAACAATTAAATCCATCCAAATGTTAGAGGATTACATTACTGGTCCTGTGTCAATAATAAACTATAAACAAACATATCATTGTAATAAGTCTTATTTCTTTCAATTTATTTAGGCCCATGGCATAGTGGTGGCGTGTGCTCTTACTAATCCTGGTATAATGTACGTATAGCTGGTGGTTGGAGGGAGCTTCATTGCCCTGGTGCTCTCAGAGCTTAATGGGAACAGGAAGTCTATATGTTTGTGGTGTGGTTGTTGCATCCTGTTGTCATGTATTTGTTTGTTGCCAGTGTGTGTCGATGGTGGTTTCCTTCACCCATCGGGCTGGCACATTGTCATATAAGTGAAATACCCTTGAGTACGACGTTAAAGCCCAATCAAACAAACAAACATCAATGTACCTATAGTGTGGAGTGGACTGTCCAGCGTCATATAAGTGAAATACCCTTGAGGCCGATATCTAACCCCAATCAAACGAACCAACAAACCATTGATTGCCCTATATTATTACCGGACCGTAATAATATTACCAGGCCGTCAGTGGTAGGGAGTGTGCTTCCTAAACTGAACCTGCTTCGATTTACTGTTCACGGGATTGAGTCGGCCTGTCGACCATCAGGTATATGAGGGAGTCATATGTTGTGGCTCCGGCAATCGCGGGGGTGATTTTTACCAGGTTTCCTCCTAGTTTTTCACCATAATAAGGCTTGTACAGTGTGAATACCCTTGAGAACGACGCTAAATACCAATCAAACTATATTATTTATTTATTTATTTTATTTTATTTATTTCCAGAGGATGACCTACGGGAACTAGTCCCATTCACAGGCTCTGACATTCACATACATACATATAAGCAACAAATAACAGATAACAACAACAAGATTACAAAGACAATTTTTACATACGTAAAGCCTAACAGTCATAAAAACAATTTAAATATGTAACACCTCCTTGAGCTTTGATTTAAAGGAAGACGGAGGGCTACAGATATCAATACAATTATTATCACAGACAGTGTTGTTAAAATTATTCATGCATCGTACTAAAGGAGAGTGTTTAAATAGATTAATATGACTATGTCATGGTTTGAATGTAGAAACTGTTCTAAGCGTTCTTGTTGGTACATTTAAGTTCAATTGAGATATAATATAAGAACAGTCATATATATTATTCAAACATATATATAAAAACATTGCATCAAGGAAAGCTCTCCTGTTGAATAATGTATGAAAGTTAAAAAAAGAACATATAGCTATATAATCACAACTATCATACTGCTTCTGCAGTCTGAAACACACAAATTTCCCAAATTTCTTCTGTACGCGTTTGAGTTGTTCGATGATGTTAAGTTAAACAGGATTGAAAACTACAGAGCTGTACTCTATATGACATCTTACGTGTGTTTTGTACAGAGAAATAAAAGATTTAACATTTTTAAAGGATTTACAACTTCTTTTAATGAAACCCAACATTCTAAAAGCCTTATTTACAATATAGTTGACATGGCTACTATAATTTAAGTTTGAGGTTAGAATAATTCCTAGGTCTTTCACATTATCTGACCTTTCCAACATAGAGCTGGATATTATACAATATTGAAACAAAATTTTTCTTTTTTTGTTTGTAAATGATATGATCAAACATTATTTTTTTGTTGACATCTAGTCTCCATTGACTACACCATGATATAAATCTGTCAATATCATTTTGTAACAAAACACAGTCATTAAGGGATTCCACAACCCTGTATATTTTGGCATCCTCTGCATATAGCAGACAATTGGAATTTATGCATACATTAGGAAGATCATTTATGAATAAAACAAACAGCAATGGACCTAACAAAGATCCTTGTGGAACACCTGATGTAATTGTTGCCCATGGGGAGCTTGTCCCATGGATTACAACAGGCTGTAATCGGCCATCAAGGTAGCTGACAAACCATTCTAAAAGTTTATTGTTAAATCCATAGGATTTTAATTTATCAATTAAGAATTATGACTGTAAAACCCAAATCTAGTATTAATCCTTATCCTTAAATTGCTTGAGTTGCTTCCCTTGGACATTTTTAAAAATAACTTGCAAATAATGGGGTCTGTTTTATTTTTGCAGAATCTGCATTTGGCTGATGTGAAATAAATGGAAGTTTCATCAACAAAGCTTCAGCAGATGAAAATTTCTCCAGTTAACATGGAGACAGGATTTCAAAGCAAAGATCAAATACAAGAAGCTATGGAAGATGCAAATGAGGACTCACACTTTGTTATGGATGATCTTGAGAATACAGACTCATATTCTCAAGGCACTGATAATCAACCAGAGACCATGGACACTCAGTGCCTAAACATCAAGAAAGAACCAGAGGACCAAGAAGAACACACTCAAACTGTAGAGACCAGTGACTATGTTTTCAGTGATGATTTTGAGAATACAGACTCACATGGCACTCATAGTTGTAATCGACTAGAGACCATGGACATGCAATCTGTGAACATAAAGCGAGAAGCAGAGGACCAACAAGAACACTCTCCAGCTGTAGATACCAGGGCCTACGTTGTTAGTATTCTTGAGAAAGCTGACTCACATTTTCTTGAGAATCAACCTGAGAGAATGCCAGAACGAATGGAGCAGGAAGAAAACGCTCCAATTTTAGAGATCACTGGCTTCAAATTTGATAATCTAGATTTGAGAACTGAGAATGGTGACTTGGGAAATGGCATTGATGTCTCTGAAGAAGAGCCTGATGAGAGTGAAGAAAATTACAATAATTCAGAGGTTGAGAGCTATAACAGCGATGTTACAGATGAGGGCATTCATGGTAATATTAATGACCGGGCCAGTCACAGTTCTAGAAACTTCCAGTTAGAAAGCTGTGATAATGGTGTTGACATCAATAAAGTACGAACTGTTGATTCTGACCATCAACTCACTGATACTTTGGAAAGACATCCAGAAACATTTTTTCACCAAGAGTCAGAAGTTAATCAAAAATCTCACAATAATTTCTGTAAAACTTATAGCGAATGGTTTTCATCCAAAGATCATCTGAAAGAGCACGCAACAAATGAGGGGATTAATGTTGATGAAAACCCAATTCATCTTGCTGATCATTCTTATGTGCTTGGTAGGAATACAACAACCCAAACTGATAAACACCCCTTTAAGTGTGCTTATTGTAATAAAAGATTCACTGGTGAGCAGAGATTAAAGCGTCACTTGTGGTTTCATACAAAAAGGTCCAAGTGTACTGTGTGTAACAAAAGTTTCAGCTGCCCATCTGGTCTGAAGAGACACATGAAAACACACCCTGATGAACATCCCTTCAAATGTGATTTATGCAAAGAAAGATACTGCTCCGCATCAGCATTGGACATTCACAAGGTGACGCACTCTGAAGATCTCCCCTTCAAATGCAGTGTGTGTGATAGAGGATTCCAGTTACAAATAAATTTGACAAACCATATGTTTGTTCACTCAATCCAGAATGATTTGAAATGTGATGTGTGCTTTGAAAACTTTGATTGCCAGTCCAATTTAAACAGTCATATGCTGGGACACACTCACAAGTGTTGTTTATGTGCTGAAGAGTTCAGTTCAAGGCCACAATTACAATGTCACATGATTTCTCACACTGGCAAGTTCAAGTGTACTGTCTGTGTAAAGCATTTTAGTAAACCACCACTTTTCAAAAAACATATGCTAACTCACTCAGTTAAGTGTTCATACAAATGTTTTATGTGTGATGAAAAATTCAGTTGCCTATCATTATTATGGAATCACATGATATCTCACCATGATAATCCCTCATTGAAGTGTCCAGTCTGTGATAAAACATTTGACTCACAGCTGTCCCTGAACACACATATATCTACTCATTCAGTTGTGTGTATATTTAAATGTGTGAAGTGCAATGAAACATTAAGTTGTGCTTCATCATTAAATAGTCACATGCTATCTCACTCTAAAAAAACATCAGTTAATTGTCCAGTGTGTCCAGAGTCATTCCCTTCACAGCGGCAGTTGAAGAAGCATATGGATGTTCATGCTGATTCACGCCCTTTTAAATGTGGTGTATGTGATAAAGGATTCAAAGACAAACGAACACTAAATCGCCACGTATTCACGCATTCTAATGAACGCCCTTTTAAGTGTAGTGTGTGTGATAAAGGCTGTCGTACGCTATCAAACTTTAAGGCTCACATGGCGACACACACTAACTATCGCCCCTTTAAGTGCAAGGTGTGTGACAAAGGATTTAAAGTACAATGTACTTTAATAACACACATGTCCTCACACTCTGTGGAACGCCCGTTTAAATGTCCGGTATGTGAAAAGGGATTCACACACAAGCGATATTTAAAACGGCACGTACTGACACACTCTGTAGATAGCCCCTTTAGGTGTCAGAGGTGCAATAAAGGATTCAATCAAAAGGATAACCTTAAAACTCACATGTTCACGCACTTTAAGGAACACCCGCTAAGGTGTTCTCTGTGTGATAAGGGATTCAACACAAAGGCAGCGGAGAAGCTACACATGTTGATGCATACTGATGAACGCCCTCTTATGTGTCATTTATGTGGTAAACGATTCGTACAAAATCAGCAATTACAGCAACACCTGACCACGCACTCTGAGGAGCGTCCATTGAAGTGTTCTATATGTGATAAGGGATTCAAAACAAAGCAAGCTATAAATCAACACATGTTGACACATTCTGTGGAACGTCCTCTTATGTGTCATATTTGTGGTAAACGATTCATACGCAAACAAAGTTTAAAGCAACACGTGTTGATGCATTCTGGGGAGCATACATTTAAATGTCCGGTCTGTGATAAAGGATACAATATGAAACAGCATGTAAAGAGGCATCTCTCCAGGAAGCACTATGGAGTCTCCCTTGAATAACCAGGTGTGAAAGTTTGATGTCAAAAAAACATATTAAAAGTTTGCATCACTATCATGTTAAAGATTTTCGTAAGCTTATTATGACTCACACTACAGACAAAACCCTGAGAACGTTTTATGTGTGTAGTTATATGGGTAGTTGAGCTTGAGCATAAACTTAATTAGAGACAACATTTCATTTTTTAAAAACTCATTCTCCCGTTTCTAATTACGATAAAAATAAACAGTTGGATATTAAAACATGAAAATAAAAAATGAATCTGACAATAAACATTTTTTCAATAAAAACGCCTGGTGTATGTTTGTTCTCTTATTATAACGTTTACTATAGGCTGTTTGTTTGTTTGTTTGTTTGATTCGTTTTTAACGTCGTACTCAAGGGTATTTCACTTATATGACGACGGATACAAATACAGGACATTACAAACAAATCTGCTTCCCGTTATCCTTTAGCCCCATCCTTTAGTGTGTGTATGCTTGTAAGCTTGTTATGATGCAGACTATAGATGAGACCATGAGAACATTATATGTGTGTGTGTGTTTGTAAGCTAATAATGATGCAGACTATAGGTGAGGCTGTGAGAACATTATATGTGTGTGTATGCTTGTAAGCTTGTTATGATGCAGACTATAGATGAGACCATGAGAACATTATATGTGTGTGTGTGTT
>JARFOD010003515.1:0-11736 GCA_031763545.1 Mopalia muscosa | reverse complement strand
TTTGTTGTTGTCGGTGAGGTAAATTGGCAAATAAAACACCAGCATACACATAATTATAATACAAAGGAAAGCAAAGCCCTTCTTCAGTTCCAAGCCACGTGCGTCAGCTTTCTTTTGCGTGATCGCAGCTGTCATGGTTACCGCTACAAGCACATGTCCTTAGCTGATCATTTGCATCTGCAAAGAGAGTAAAAAACACAATTAGGAGACCGATTACAAGTAATATTCACATCATCAATTAATGAGGTCATCGTTCATGTGACGCCAAGGAGGTCTCGTGATGTAGGCCTAATGTTCATTATAACAAGATGGCATTCCAGTTTAAGGCCGTGGTTCTGTGACGGTACTTTGTAACGGCAGAACTTTACTCTTGTCGGCCAGTCAAAAATATCTCCGTCGGCTTAACGTACTTCGTGGGTACTATGTTTTACATACTGAATAGCTCAGGAGACTCACTTGGTATATTTTACATACAAAATAGCTCTAGATTTCCACACACAGAATTTTAATACTAAATAGTTCAGGGTTCTCACTCAATCAATCGTGCAAAGTAAATACCTCCAGATTCTCACTCACTATATATTAAATACTAAACAGCTCTAGATTGAAATGTACTGTACTCTAGTTAACACAGATAGCTCAAATCTATTTGCCACTCACTGCATTTTGAAACTCAACAGCTCAAAATTCCCTCTTACAATATTTTACATACTAGACAACTCAATATTCCCACTGACTGCAGTTGCCATAGCAGATAGCTCAGGATGGCCATTCCTTCTATAAAACATACTAAAAAGCTCCCAATTTCCGGTCACTTATTTTTTACATACCAGATGGCTCAAGGGCCTCACTAATTTTTTTTCAATACTCAATATCACAAGATTTCCTGTAGCTGTATCTTTTCATACTAGATAACTAAAAAATCCAATTCACTAGATTATAATAAGTACCTTAGGATCTCCACACACTGAACTGTACACGCAATGTAGATCCCGGATCTCACATTCTCTATATCACATACCAAGTAGCCCACGAGTAATACTCATACTATATAATATAGCGTAGGATTTCCAATCACTCTATATATTACACCAGGTGCGCGAAACGTTTTTTTCTTTGGGGGGTGGGGCGGGAGGGGGGGGGGGGGGGCTATCACAGTCAACTATGGTGAGAATCCAAAGGCCGTCTAGGCCCCGAAGGTTCCGAATTCCTACATTGTCACAGAGGGAATCGCAGCCTTTTTAGGGGCACAAAAACAACTTGTCAGTTAATGAAATAATCTCGCACTTTGCGTGACCAGCCCATACTTTACGAACAATGTAGCGCTCTATATATATTGGATGAATAATTTGATTCATGTTTTGACTTCCCATATAGGGAAGAGTTTGTGGATGTCACACAGGGAAAACTATACGAATGGCTGTAATAATGTGAGAGTAAATAGCTTTAGATAAAATAACTTCATGTTTAGAGTTGTCAGCAATAACTCTCCAATAACTAAGTTGGCCGGGAATGTCATCATGCCGTAGTCCCACATTTGTCTGGCACGCCGTCATACGAGTCCCACATTCTCTATATAACATACCAAATAGCCCACGGCTCCAACTCACTCTATAGAACATACCACATAGCCCACGAGTGACACTCAATTTATATAACATACCACATAGCTCACGATTCTCAATCACCCTATATAACATACCAGATAGCTGACGAGTACCACTGACGATAAATAACATATATGTTAGCTCACGATTCTCGCTCACTCTATATAACATACCAGAGTACCATTCACTCTATAGAACATACCAGTTAGCTCACGATTGTCACAATGCATACAACATACCAAATAGCTCATGAGTCCCACTCACTCTATATAACATACCAGACAGCAGACGATTCCCACTCACTCTATATAACATACCAGATAGCTGACAAGTACCACTGACGATAAATAACATATCTGTTAGCTCACGATTCTCGCTCACTCTATATAACATACCAGAGTATCATTAACTCTATAGAACATACCAGTTAGCTCACGATTGTCATTCACTCTATATAACATACCAGAGTACCATTCACTCTATAGAACATATCAGTTAGCTCACGATTCTCATTCACTCTATATAACATAGCAGAGTACCATTCACTCTATAGAACATACCAGTTAGCTCAGGATTGCAGTTTTACGAATTTCTACGTTTTAAAAATCGTCTTTCCAGCCACTGTTCGATAGTGTAACTTTATACCAGATAACCTTACAATCGTAGGAGATCCCTCTGATTTTAAAACCAAACTATTGCCCATGTTTTATACAGGCAAGCCGCTATTGCGGTGCACCCAGAACATCGTTTTCGTGGATTAAAATGTCTTATAAGGCACTACTCCAATTCACGATCTGTTAATCTATATTTTTAGCAATGCAGGTTCTCGAGCAATGTTACAGGTAAGAAGTGTATGACACATTTTTCACGCAGTTTCTCGAGCAAAATTACACGTTATGAGTGTAAGACACATTTTACATTTAAGTTCTCGAGCACTGTTACAGGTTACGAGTGTAAGACACATTTTACACTCAGGTTTTCGAGCAATGTTACAGGTTATGAGTGTATGACACATTTTACACTCAGGTTCTCGAGCAATTATACAGGTTATGAGTGTATGACACATTTTACACTTAGGTTCTCGAGCAATTATACAGGTTATGAGTGTATGACACATTTTACACTCAGGTTCTCGAGCAATGTTACAGGTTATGAGTGTAAGACACATTTTACACTCGGATTCTCGAGCAATGTTACAGGTTATGAGTGTAAGACACATTTTACACCCAGGTTCTTGAGCAATGTTACAGGTTATGAGTGTATGACACATTTTACACTCAGGTTCTCGAGCAATGTTACAGCTTATGAGTGTATGACACATTTTACACTCAGGTTCTCGAGCAATGTTACAGGTTATGAGTGTATGACACATTTTACAATCAGGTTCTCGAGCAATGTTACAGGTAATGATTGTATAACACATTTTACATTCAGGTTCTCGAGCAATGTTACAGGTTATGAGTGTATGACACATTTTACACCCAGGTTCTCCAGCAATGTTACAGGTTATGAGTGTATGACACATTTTACACATAGGTTCTGGAGCAATTTTCCAGGTTATGAAACACAGTTTCTCGATCAATGTTATAGGCTGTATGTGTGTAAGACAGTTTATTCACATGTTTTGAGCAATTTTACATGTTTTTGTGCTCAACACTTTTAACGCAGTTTCTCGAGCAACGATGTAGGTTGTATCCGAGTCAAGAATTTACTGTCACAGTGATCTCAAAGGTGATCACACAGAATGAGCATTGTGACTCAAAGATGTCACCATGATGTCACATTGTGATATAAAAAAACATCACTGTGTAATATTTCAGGGAGCTTAATTTGTAACCTGATTGAGTTGTCACACTGACCTCACAATGTGAGATAATGCGAGATCATTATGTGATATCAATTTGAGTTTCACTTTCAATCTTGTTGCAAGGTAAAAACTGGATTCTGATGAAGAATACATTTACTCAGTCAAGGCATTTTTCTGTAGATAAATACAACCGTTACAGAAAATATGTTACACAGTTATTACTTGTATCATCACATTTTTGGTTGCGGGATACTATAATACTGTTGTGGCTATTGTTGTTGTTGTTATGGTATACGTTTTGTAAAATCCACCGGTGCAGCCAGTCTACCTCCTAAGATTTCTTTTTAACCGATGGAAAACTCTCCAACCCAGTCAAGACATGAGCTAACGTTAATATCACAATAATGTTTTATTTTTCTCACGTGTATGATGTCACATTACTTGGTTGTTTTTATCACAGTGACATCATATTTATCTCATGTATGCGATATTATGAACAGTAACTATGTCACCCTGACATCATACGAATGCCATGAGTGTGAGATCACATGCATTACAATTTATTATGTCACAACGATAGCACGTTGTTCTAACAGGATGACTTCATTGTGTGGTGATACAGTGATATATGTCATATCTCACACGCATGCTTATAGTGGACAGAAATAAAATGAAGTCGCTTACAAGTACAAGTAGCAAGAGTGTGAGTTGGAAAATTGGATTACGTTTAAAGGAATTACATTCGAGACGTTCAAATTGTGGCGGGCAGTTGCCTTAATGATTTTTCTTTCAGTAAGAAATAAAACTCCGGTGTGAAAACTACGGTGCGACATGTAAGATATGACAGACATCACTGTGTGATCACATGCTGATTTCACCACGTGAGATCGGCGTGATATCGTTGTGACATAATAAATATGTGATGCGTGTGATATCACACACACGATGAAATGAATATGATGTCACTGTGACATCATACATACACAATGCTTGTGATATCACACTCAAGAGATGGATATGATATCGCTGTGACAAAAAACAACAAACCGCGGTGACATACATTTGAGCAAATTGTGACGTGGCTATGGCATTACGGCTAGTTCGTGTCTTGGTTGGGATGTGTCTAACACAATGTATTCACAGGTTTTAGAGCAATGGACAGGTTGTATATGCCTAAGACAGTTTCTACGAAGCGTCCGTTATGTGTTAACATTCCATTGGTTCTTTCTACAAGACTTTTTTCCTGGTAGTTAAGATGACATTTTTATTCAGTTGTGTATAAATACATTTTTCAGCAGAACAATATAATCGTTAAGAGCAGCTGAATAACTAATGTAAAAAACACGTTTGTTGATTTTAAATAACAAAATATACCAATGACATAACATTGATCTAAAAAAATCGATGTTAATGTATTAGACAGATGAGCTGCTGAGGACGTAGTGCTCGGAAAGCTGATGTTTAACTTATTATGACCATTTATTTTTTAAATTGCATTAATGAATTATACCAATGGCCATAAATCATTCATTCTAGCTATGCATTGACAACACTGACGGAATATGATATGTGAGCCGTGCTTTGAATTAAGGATGAAAAGGCCAAAGTTCATTTAAAAAAAAAAACAGAGTAGATGACTTCTAGATAAAAGATATCTCGTTCTGTATGGGTTGTCTACAACGTTTGCCTCCTAAATATACTAAATAACAAAAAGACAAGTGTGGAATCACTATAGCTTCGACATAAAGCTCCTCTTTACTGGACAGGGGTTTTTAATGTTAGCTGATTAAGCATTGCAAAATGTGATGTTTAAGTAGTTTAGCATCATATAAAGCTGCATTCCAAATTTGAACTCTTTATGTTAAGCGGTTTGGCTTCTATCCTGTTCACATCCTCATGTCAAAAAAAGTGAGAGATCCGGACATATTTGTTGCAATGCAGGGTTATATCAAGGTTTATAGAGTGGTGTCCTTGACGATTTGAAAAAAAAATTGTACTCCAGTGAGGGAAGCAAGCAAGTTTTTGGTAGCCTGGGCCTAGGCGCTGCAGGCCCCAGAAGCTCAAAAACTCAAGGTGGCTGTATACATATTTTAGTAAAATATAGAATTCTGTATTTTCAGGAGACTTTATTTAATTTTTTTACTGCACATTATACTATTGGCTTTTTATCAAAATAGCTTCCTAAATGAATCCAATTACATGTATCACTCAGTCAAATGTCAATTAGTTAACAGATGCAGTGCTTCAAATTTTCTGTCATATGGTCACTGGTTATAGTGTTTTGATAAATAGGCAAAGGTACAACAGTTAAAATAACTAGTCAAAGTAACTGATATTAAAAATTAATTAAAAGTATTGACTATTCAAACCGCAAAACGCTTGTGTCCCAGGATTGATTTTTATGAGGTTTCCTCTTGATTTTTTTTTATCATATTTAAAGCAAGAACAGTGATAATCCGCCACAAAAATGAAATACATTTTCCCAATAAAAAAAAAATTCAACTACTGGTGTTAAAAAGAATTTATAATGGAAGCCTCATTAAATTGGCACTCAGTCCATCAGTAATATCCAGATCGGCAACTTGTGGTCCAGAAACCAAAAGTTGAAATAGCCTGGCTTTGCCAGAGATGCAGGATTCTAACATAATTTATGGGTATATTGGTTATTTGTTTTATGAAATCAGGCATGTATAAATCAGAAATAAACGAAGACATTTTCCCAAATGTAGAATACCAGTACAAGGTTAGTGGATGACAAAATATTTTCTTTTATTTTCTAATTCACATTTCAGCTGGTTGACTCATGAATGTGTTAAGGAATTAATAAGTCAGTAAAGCCAATGTTTTATGGTAAGTTTCTTTATTGTAACTTATCGACCTCCCGTTTCATTAGGATGGGAAGGTATTTCCATTTTAAAGGATATAGGCTAATACTGGCGATCCTTGTTGCAGCTTTGAAAAAGTGGATCAAACAGACTTAAAACATTTATATCAAGGATGCTCAGTCCTACTAGTACGGTTTCAAACCATTTGACACAGTTTCATGTTCTTAATTGGCGGTTTGACGAGACAGTTCAATGCGTGTTGTCGCTGTTGTTGCAATTCGACTTTCGAACAAAAAGGTTCAATCTACTGAATTAGGTCTTCATTGGCAATGTTGCTTCTTCAAGTGACTTACGCCACCCTATAAATTAATGATGAAAAATTTTAATCAGCAGGTCAGGTAATAATAATTATAATAATAACTCTCGGCGCACCGGAGCAAAAATGAAACAGCAACTAAACTTAATTTTAACAGCTGTGTCTAGAGAACACGCCCGAAGCACCCCTAGCGGAAAAAGTGTGTTTATATGGGAATTTTGGTATACACATGTTTTGGTTATGTTCAGTTCGAATTAAACGATCGCATTTTGCGAGAAATGGGTGGCTAACACAACCCTGACGATCGAGTTAACACGTAAACAAACATGTTTACAATGGGAATTCGAAGTCACATTAAAATTCATTCACTCAAACATGTACAAACAAATGTACAGAGTGCTATGCAAGCCATACGCAATGTTGAAGCGGAGCTACCATATTTTGTGTGGGCAATCTAAAAAGAATTACCGTACAGATAATACATAAAACTAGAAAAAAAAATATATTAAGCTGCAAATCAACTATTGTTATTTGTGTGACTGTATCCGTAGACTAAATTGCCATCAGTTGTCCCTTTCAGTAAGTCTTTCGTTTCGTGTTGTAGTATATTATATACAGATAAGCTTATCTTGGTTTTTCATTTTGAAGCAGGAAGAAAACATTGTCATTGCCAGTAAGTGATATCTTTCACATCAGAATTTCATTTATTAGAATTATGAAACGTCGTATTCATTAACATACACGACATTGAGACCACAATAGGACCTTTCTACTGCAAGCCAAACCTCTTGTGTCTGATAGGTTTTAAGATTTATGGATTTTGCATGTTAATTTGGTCTTGGTTTTGCTTGTTTTCTCTGTACATGTTTCTTGATTTATTGGCTTTGCTAGATAAATTTACCTTCACTGTATTTGAATTGGTATACATTTATCTTGTATGTTATAACCATGTATTAACTGTGTTATGACAATCACTCGCACCTACTGTAGGTTTCCGTTAGTTGAAATTCCCTTATTTTTCATGGCATCCCTGTGCAAAGGTTAGGTTATTTAGCAATGTCATGTGGTAGTTTGTTGTCTGGCCTGTTGTTTAATGACTATGATGCTGCGAGAAAACAGGTACTGGCGATGCTATATAAAGGGAGAGAATCTCCCATACCAGTTAGAGTTAGACCAGAGAAGAGTATGATTTAGACTTGTAACGACATGGACTAACTCTACGAAGATTTTGGCTTTCCCGCATTGCTATTCATTCGTCAACATGTAGATTAGTTTATATTGAGATTAGCGAATTATATATATTTTTTATTGAGCTGTGTCGAACACGAAGCAAGCGACGTTGCGTTACTTTCACAAATTTGTAATTATATGGCTATTTGTTAACACAATTTTTATCTGAAGTAATCTTTATTTATCTAATACCCTGAGTTTGTAGTAAGTCGTATTTCTATTAAAGTTAATCAAACAAGCTGAATAGCTAGCAAGTCTACCACTTAGGGCTTTTTTTGGAAAATATATGCTCAAAATCCCAGTCATATCACCTTTCCCTACTTTTGTTTAAGAACTATTTCTTACCTCAAAGAACCAAAGAGTAAAAGGTATGGTGTTTATCTCCATTTTGGTACCATACGCAATGTCGGCCATATTTGTTGTGAATTTTAGTGAAATACAATCACATCTGAATTTATGAATTTGAGTGATGGCCATTTTTGCTTTCGGAATTAAATAAAATACAAGTAGTAGAAAAGCTAATTAATTTCCAGGTTTCAAGTTAATCTGTGAATTTGATCTAAAATAATCATGTTCAGAAGACAGCATGCGTGAATATGGTAAAATTATGCAATGGCGGCCATTTTGAATTACGGAAATAGATGAAATCCAATAAAATGTGATGTTTTAATAAGATGAGACTATGTTCTAAGTTTCAAAAGTTAATATGTTAGTGTGTTACGGAGTTATAGTGTTCACAACATATAGAGTTTGACTCATATTTGTAAATTAATGCAATGGCAGCTATCTTGGAAATAGTTGAAATTCAGTTTGATCCGTGGTCTTTAAACCAGAAGGCCATATTCTATGTTTAAAGTTAATCCGTGAATTTATTCTCTACTTATTGTGTTTACAACACATACAGACATGACTATCCTAAAATTATATAATAACAGCCATTTCGTTTTACGGAATTTGATGAAATGTAATACCACCCGCAGTCTTAACAAGAGGAAGCTACATACCAATTGTGAAGTTAATCCGTGAATTTGTTCTCTACCTATTGTGTTGACAACACCTACATACATGTACATGCATATGATAAAAGTATGCAATAATGGCAATTTCGTTCAACGCACTTTAGGATTAAGCTACATACGAAGTTTGAAGTTTACCCAATGATTTATCCTTTACTTATCGTTTTCACAACACATACAGGTATGAATATACTAAACATAATGTCATAACGGCCATGTCGTTCAAAGGAATTTGGTGAAATGCAATACCATCTGTTGTCTCAACAAGATGAAGCTACATACCAAGTTTGAAGTTAATCGGTGAATTTTGTTTTCAAGATAGCGTATTGACAAACATTTGTGACGGACAGGCAGACAAAAGGGCCGATGGATGGAGAAAGTTATTCGATATGATCTCATTTTCAATAGGAGTGTAGTTCTTCATCATATTAAGCTGCTTCCCACATTTGAACTCTCTATCTTAAGCGATTTGGCTTCTATCCTGTTAATCTAGCCATGTAAAAAACAAGGACAGATCTGTTGCCATGGAAACCTGAAATTTGTCGGTATAATTCCATTGTAATAGGAGTGTGGGTTAACATCATATTAAGCTGCATTCCACATTTGAACTCTCTATCTTAAGCGGTTTGGCTTCTATCCAGTTCACGTGGTCATGTAAACAAAAGTGACAGATCGGGATATATCTGTTGGCATGAAAACTCGAAATTTGTTCCATTTTCAATATGAGCTAAGTTCACCATTTTATTAAGCGACATTCCAAACTTGAACTCTCTGTCTTAAGCGGTTCGGCTTCTGTCCTGTTCAAGTGGTAATGTAAAAAAGGGACAGATCCGGACACATTTGTTGCCATGGAAACCTGAAATTTGTTGGGAGTTATCCCATGTTCAAGAGGAGTGTAGTTTATTGTCATATTAAGCTGCATTACAATTTTAACTCTCTATCGTAAGCGGTTGAGCTTCTATCCTGTTCACGTCGCCATGAGGGAAACTTGACCGACCGACAGACCAACAGACCGACAGGCAGACAGAGTCAGTTATAGAGCTGCTCAGTCGCAGCTAAAAAATAAGCAAATAATACTTACACACTTTGGACAATTCTCACGAATGTAATTCTTACAGTTATACTCTATAACTTACTCATTTCAAAATATCATCTATTCTGTTCTATCTTTATCACTCCAATTCCGTTTTAGATAACCCGAAGCCTTTTACTTTCCACTTCCCAAGTTATTGTGATCCTCCAAACTCTATCTATCAAACTGTCTTAAATCTCGTTTCAACTCCCCGCCCCAAATGAATATAGATCTACAATGATCAATTGTGATTGGCAGCGCACGGTACAGGCGCTACCTCACTCACACAGTCGCCTACTCTACACACATAACACATGTATATCCACACCAAGTACATGTAAACGGATTAGAGTAGATACGCCTTGCAGCAGTGGAAGTCAATTAGTCTATTAAACTTTGAAGGCTCACGTATAGCTAGTAAATCAGAATAGTCGCATAATGTACGATGTTGTATTGAAAAGAAAGGAAAAGAGTTAACCGTTTACTTCTATACCTTCTATTTACAGGGTTTTTCTTAAAAAGGGATATAGTATTGTTTTAATGGCAGCTAGCTATATAAGGGTGCCTTGTTCGATAGCGACTCTGAAATGATATGTATTACTTTACTAATGGGTTGTACCTTCAACGGTACCACCCCAACACCTTCCACCCCCACCCCGCCTCCCAATAAACACTCAAACAAAACAACAACAAGACATATGTGAAAAGGGTAAGGACTATCGCTAGTCAGGGGTAAAATTTTGACTTCTTTTTTGCCTCTCTGATATCTTCTTTTCATATTCTTGATAATGCAAAAAGTTTGAACAAAAAAATCAGCATTTTACAATCCAAGGGCGGAAGGGATTATCGTGATTATCTCATCTCAACTGACTACCTGCTGACTGTTACCACAACCAATTAGCGAAAGTCCAACTGATCAATTACTGACTGTTGGAATGTGCATTTGAACTGAACAGTAGACATAGAAAACAAATAATTGTGATTGCTAGCACACACATTTATACAAACAACTCATGCCTACAGTAGGACTCCTACTGATAGTCATTAACAAAGGTGTGAACGAACTCTGTGATGCTGCGTCACTCAAATTTCGAAATTAAAACTGCCATTTCAAGCCAATTTACATCATGTATTAAAAAAATGAATGCACTTGATTACTCCATTTCGCCTTTTCATTTAAGTAAAAAAAAAAAAACGTGTTGTTTATTTAATTTATTGAAGAAATCTGAAAACAATCCCGAATTCAATCATTTACATATGTTTAGGAGGTTTTCTCAGCTTTCATTTTTCTTGGCTTTTATCATTAAGATCGTTTATTTCTCGTAAACTATTTGCACTAAGTGTTTGCAATTTGTCACAGACAATTTTGAATTTATTATCTAAAAAACAGTCATGCAGTTTTTTATGTTGATTTATAAATACACTCTTCAAAAAAAGAAACGCAAAAGAGAATTTTGAGAGTTGCCCTATATGTTATTCAAATGAACTGAAATCACAATCATGTACATATATAAAATTCAACTCAATGACACATTGGTGTATGGAACACCCGTCTCGAAATTTACATTCATATCTGCCAACACAACTGTCCACCAGGTGGAGCCAAAGTCAATACCTTGTGTGACCACCCCTTGCAGCGAGAACTGCGCGACATCGCCTGGACATGGGACGAATCAATCGTTGGATGTAACATGTTGAACAGCTGATCAAGGGTCACTGGTTGATTTTGGCGCTGACACACTCGTCTATAGATTCGGTCCCACAGATGCTCGATAGAGCTCAAGAATAACATTGTTGCATCGTTGTCATAAGATGGATATGGTTTATTATCAAGGTTATAAGAGCAACATTTCTGTGTCATTG
>JARFOD010003504.1:0-11736 GCA_031763545.1 Mopalia muscosa | reverse complement strand
ATTAATGTATTGTATTACACACAAAAAGTTTTACTTATTTATAGAATATGGTTTTTGGGTGGTCTTCCCCTTTAATAGCCCTACCTCCTGACATCAAACATTTTCACACTCGTTTGGATGTCGATAAGTTGAACATACAAGAAAAGTGGTTTTAAATAATGATCAATTCCATTTTGTACCCATTAGAGACAGTGTACCATAAAAAACGTGTTCATAATGTAGAACAACAAGGAAGTCCAACTAGTCCGATTATCCACTTATTTGAGAACATCTAATGGTCCAAAATAATAAGGGAAAATGTAACAATTAAGGGAAAAATTTCATTGATTAAAGAGATTTAAGTCTTATTTCCGGAAATTTAAATTTGAATATCGTCTGGTCCTATATTTTAACACAAAACGATATCGTACAAGTTAATATAATAGAATAGGTCTAATAGATTCAGGGATTCTCTTTGGAAATCAGTTGCTTTTCCGGGAATAATCAGGCTCAAAAGAGAAAAGATTTAGGTTTGTTTATATGCAATAATTTCACCAAAACTTTTCGGTCGAGGGCCATTTGTTCGGGTGGCAATAGGGATGGTAATAGTATGAGCGGTTCAGGGTTTTTGCTCTTGCCTTAGTTCAAGGCGAGATTTATTTCATACCTGAAGTACAGTGTGTTTAATTCAGGTGGATTGTATCCTCAGCTTTATCCAACTTGATGGGACTTGAAAAACTCAAAAGCCCATTAATTCACGTAACGATTTGTTTTTCGCGCTGAGGTCAGGCCATTTTAGCCAACGGTTTCCTTGGCTGACCAGTAGATTTAGAGCATTACGTCTCCCATGAAGTATAATTGCTATAAATTTGGGTCGGATAAAGCCGGGATGTCACACAATTGAGATACATTAAATCTAAACATTTACCATTGAGCGTCGAGATGTCATCGAGCTGAAGCAGACGATGGTAGCGTGACATCACGTGCCTTTTTCCCGCCTTTGTCAATCCTCAATAAATCAGGATTGATCAGTCCAGTAGCTATAATTCAGGAAATCGTAAAAACTTTTTATGGATTAATTTGGATATTCACATTTCAGGGTATTTCACCACATTCTAACCTGAAAATCAGGACAGTCATATTAAGTTATGCAAGTCATGTTACTTTCCCGGAAATAATCAATGTTATACAAATTGCAGAGTTACAAAATCTTAATATGCAGACAAGTGGCCGGATATTCAGGGAAATTTACAAATGGGATTTATTCAGAACACTGGTCCTTCGGTGATTTTCAGAGTGTCAATTCTCATCTTGGAGTGGTATGTATATATATAGTGCTTTTGACAACATTTTTGTATTTACAAGATGCTTGATAGAGTTAAGATCGTTGTCTTGTCAGTCGTGTATAAGCTTAGCCCTCCTAACAATCCTATCAAAACTGCAAGGTCCTAGTTTAATTTTGCGAGTCCGTCTGTTGACCGTCAGGTATGTGAGTGTGTCACACGATGTGGCCGACACGCCAATCGTGGGGAAGATTACCGCCAGTATTCCACCGCATTGAAGTAAATCACTCTGTGAACTAGACAAAACGTCATCAAATAAGTGCGTTGAATTCCAATCAAACAAGAAAATATTCATCATGAACGAAACTTATGTAACATAGTGCCTTGATGGTACTGTGGTAGTGTGTATCAGTTGATGCCATACAGGAGAGACATAGCAAAAATAAGTCAATTTCTCAAATTAATCGTTTGTCAGTTTTAATCATATTTTATCAAGTATTCTTTTCTGCTTTCATTTTGTAAGATGTAGAGCCATATTTCATTTGCAACAAACTGGATGGGAGAGCGAATTATATGGAACAAATATCCATAGTCAGTTCTGTCCGATAAGCCTTACATTAGTTTGGCTTTAAGGTCTTGCTGTACCCCTTGGGCTCAAAATGAACAATTTGTTTTCATGGCTTGGATTAAAAACTAGGTATTCAAACTCTATGTTGAGGGAAAAAATTATTCGAAATTCTAATTACAAACAGTTAAATTGGAGCCTATAATTGAGTTTACCCTTGATCACGTATTCAAGTCTCAACACTTTAATTGCCTATTTCCGGCACTTCAGTATTAAGAAGACTCAACATTTTCCAAGGCGTATTTCTACAAAAATATTCAAGTTAGAAAATTTGAATTTGTGCCATTGAAAAGAGATCCAACGATCTAGTAAACGGTGCCTTCAGGTTATTTTTTAGAAGTTCGTCCCTGATTTTTAAAACGTTTTCTAAAAGGTGTATTTTACATTTGTATAAGACTTTGCAAGTTAGGGTAGACAACAAATCCACTGGGATCGTTCTAAACAAAATTTAAAAAAAATTGAAGCACCTGAGTTTTAAAGATGTATATGGTACAGATTTATCCTATTCTGCACAAGAGACTAAATCCTACGGATGTTCAGAAAATTGATCAAGGGTTCAGCAAGACCTTAATGTTAGGTCAACATGATTACAAACTATTTATCAGCATTGTTAATAAAACAAGTGAAATATTCTTAAAGTTTTTTGTGGCAGCCCGCATGTCACCACGAATTCCACATCAGCCAAATTAACTAATTCTCTATTATGTTGAATGGGGGGTAGGGAGGGAGCTTACTGTTGCCCTGGTACTTTCAGAACTAAGAGGCATATAAAGCTGAAATCTTATTGACGTCTGTAGCACGTCCTAGGAGTGTCCTGTGTTCACACCAGTGCTGTCGGAGGTGATTTCGTTCACCCATTCAGCCGGAACGCCGTTATGTGAGTGAAATTGTATTACGTCTTCTGACTCTCGCGTCAGAAATTGTATTACGACCTCTGACTCTCCTGTATGAAATTGTATTACAGCCCCTGACTCTCCTGTATGAAATTGTATTACAACCTCTGACTGCCCTCTATTGACACCAGTGGTGTGCGACCTGGTTTCGTTCACCCATTCAGTCTGAACACCGCCGCCATGTGAGTGAAATAGCCATCTAAGTAAGTAAACATCTTTAACCCCAGTCAAACACACAAATCTTCTACCTTAACTGTAAAGAAATACGGGCGATTTATTTAACATGGAAAGTGGGAAATACTTTCAGACCATACAATCTGTGTGCAAAAATTTCGTACATTGGCACATTCATGTTAGTCAGATATCAGAGATAGTTGTACAATTTATTATATACAACTTTTTAAAATTATCTAGTCAAGCATAATAAGAAACAAACTTATCTAGGGTTGAAAACATGCTGCTTATCTCGCTTTTAAAATCTGATTTAACCTTTTACAAATAAAGGTGGTGGGAGTTGCATTAAACTACACTTTTTGCTTTCAGGGTTTTCGGATTTCTTATTTTATGAATGACATCCCAGTTGTTCAACTTTTCCCATACATTTCTCGTGGTGAATTTTTTTTTTTTTTTTTTTTTTTTTTGTATACTTTTTCTCAGTTCATTAAAGGTTTAGACGCGGGGTCGCTGGGTTGGATTCCATGACGTCACGCATGAAAATAATTCACCCAATTCCTCACCTGATGATGATTAAGCGGAATAAAATTAAGTATGATGCACCTTGAGAGCTGGCACGCCTTTGTTCCTCAGTCACGAATATTGTGAACGTCCAATATCTTTGTTGTTCGTATTTAGCAGAGCGGATTAGAATTTCTCTATCTTTACGCTTCCACGCGCGTTATGTGTCCTCGTTTTGGGTCGTCTGAATCTATATGATATACCTAACATGGCTGACACACATAACGGCTCATTATACTCGGATGATTCATTATCATGATAATGATATAGCTATATAATGCGTCTCCTTTTGAACATTGGTGTCCAGTGTAGGGGAATTCTAAAGATTACAATGTTCTAAAAGGCCTAAGTTTTTTTCAGCAACGTACTAAACCATTATAAAATGTAGTCTTCAACAAGGACAAGCATTTTTGAACTTATCTCTACTACTTTATATATTGTGAAATGCAGGAGTTATTGGTCAATCCGTCTCGAACAAAACAAATTGTGTGTGTTATGTAATGTTAACCCCTTATATCGTGCAAGGACCAGAGTAAAATAAACTGAATTGAATTGAATTGTCAACGTTTCTGTTAATTGTTAACCCAGTCCTGGGGAAGAATGCGAGTTTTGAGTGTCCCGAGTTCGTCTGTTTTACCCAACGTAATTCCCCTGTAAAAAACATCATACCAAAAGAAAAACGCCAAATGTTTCTCAGTAGCAGCTTTACTTGATCATTCACAATAATATTTCCTTAAACGTCGGCCGATGTTTATGGCAAGCCTTTTTATCACTTCTACATTTATTCTACATATGTCGAATTAGTTTTGCTTTTATTTTACTCTTGTACAATTCTTTTCCGCATAACCGATGTTAAGATTTTCACTTATGTGAAAAAGAATTTAACATATGCAAAATAAAAATTTATTTAACATATGTCGAATTCTTTTCGACAAATGTAAAATTCTTTTCAACATAGTGAAATTCTTTTTCGCTTATGTAAAATCAACTTTTATTTTAGATATGTACCGAAGAGTTCCGAATAGGAATATATTCCACATGCTGTGCAAGTTTAGTCTCAGCAGGGCACCCTCCCATGTCGAGACAGTTGATCGGTTGGTCCACTGTAACGAGATTACGAAAACAATATAAGTCATTGAGTGCAAGCTGCCAAAAAGTCGCACTCACGTACATTTACAGCCAACAACACAAAACCATACATTCTATTATGAATAATGACAATTAAGGTGACAAATAAATAGTCAATATTTTATTAGGCGACGGGTTTATTCTTATTCATAATTTTTATTTTAGTCTACATCATTTCATTTTCCGCCGAATCAGGCGTAGAAATTCTCTCTCCACAATCTGTCGCAAGTGTAGGCATATAAAACAAATGTGGTTATCCTGCTGTATCCTTCGCTAGAAAATAACAAATACTTTGCGAAATGCAGAGGGTGGATGTCCTTCTGATCCGACTGTACTTTTTGATAAAATTCATTGCCGCTAAATAGGCCTATAGGCTGTGGGGGAGAAGTCAGTAATTGAGGTCGTGAATGCTTTTATTTCAGATAAATACAGAAGAGTTCCAGTCACCTTTTTATTTCAGATAAGCGAAAAGGATTTCCACATATATTGAATTAAGGATTATTGTAGCTATGTCGAATTCTTTTTCACATATGTTGAATTCTTTTTTACATAAGTGAAATTCTTTTCAACATATGTTAAGTTATTTTTCACATATGTGAACTTCTTTTCCACATATGTGAAAGTCTTTTTTACATATGTATGTAAAATAAAGTCATTCATTTAACATATGTGGAAAAGAATTTCACTTATTTGGAAAATAATTCAAGATATGTAGTGTTAAGGCAGAAGTGATAAAACGGCTTGCTATAGATGTTACTTACTTTACCCAAAGTTCACCTACACTTATACAACTCTAACTGATCGCTATAAATACGCAGATCCCCCTCATTGTATTGTCGTATGGCTATATATTTTTTGTCTGAACACCCCTTGCTCATAGGTCACAGTTTTCGGGCGTTCATCTTGGACAAACTGAGCGGCTGTGGCCTCTTTCGACTTATTAACTCGGACGTGACGACAAGAAAGTACTTCTCTTGTGTCTGTACTATTCCTAGCCTTTTGGAACCTAACATAACCGTATGTCCGCTGTTGTACTCATAACATAGAGATTTCCCGGTTATCGGTAATGTGAATACAGATGAAACACAATGAGTTGATCAATTGAGTTGTGGTTGATTAGTTGGTTCGTTGGTAAATTGGTTGGTGGGTGGGCAGATGGGCTGGCTGGTTTACTACCCAGTTTTCCTCCCACAATAATGCTGGCCAATGATCTTTTAATGGATTTTAATATGTTGATCTAACATCGGATAAATCAATAAATAACAAATAAATTACAATAAATAACAAATAAATAAATCAATAGCATTGGCAGAACAGGGTTTATTTTTAAACATACAATTAAAATCCTCTTTTAGCCGTTAATGGTCTAAATCGTCATGCAGGCTGTGATTGGTCCACGGCAAAGTTGTTTTTCAGAGAGACAGTTTTGCGCAACGGACTTTAATAAACAACTGCAGTCTGCAACGTCAACGGGCAATCGTATTATCGCTATAGTTTCTATAGTGAACGTGACTAAGACAACTCTCGTAGGCTATGTCAGGCCATCGCGCATTAATTTCCGTCAAAATTCGGGGCGACCTATGCCACAGTCCAGAACATAAAAGAAGTGAAAACAAAATGGCCCAGGTGCATCTTAGAGGCAATGTCTCGACGTAGGAAGTAGAATTGATTTTTTTTAAGATTGCAAAATGACCTAATTGATTGCTTTGGCTCTGGCCTAGTTCTTGCCGTCCTCTAAAAACCCATTGCATTTTGTCAAGAGTTAGAGAAAAAATATGTGTGCACAAAAATATCCGATTTTCAGTGAGCGGAAAGAACCAGGGTTCAAAAACAGGTAGTGGTTATCAAATTTGTATTTCTTTAAATTTATGAATTGAAAATGCAACTAAATTAGCTGAAAATCCTTTTTTGGCTGCAAAATTAAGCGTTATAAAATAACCTGAAGAATAAAAACAAAGGCCTCTGGTTTCGATTCAAGTGTGATTTAGCCTTCAAACACCGATACCTATGTGTATATGTTGGTTAGGTCAGACTGCTATAGGACCGTAGGCTGATGTACTTTAAGGTCGTTTTCTAAAGAGATGTTTATGTACTGGGGGACAACCATTTAAGCTCACCTCTAAAATAAACCTGACCTATATAACAAAAACCCTAGGCCTATCCTTAACTTTTCATTTACTGTCGCTGCATGAATTTAACTTCAATCTAATGTTGATACATGATATTGTATGATAATTACTGTAAACAATAGAAACACAAGGAGAATTTATATTTTTAATTAACGCTTTCTGTGAACCAATTATCCCTCCTCGGCGTACATATATAACTATACGGTGAGTCGTTTTGTGTTTACCATAACCAAAAGGCTAAGGTATTCATCTATTCAATGTATGTATGAATTAGCTGACCTCACGAATGTTTTTGTTTGCTTTTTCTCCAGGGTCGTTTCGTAAACGAGAATGATGAGTGTGCACATTTTTTTTTTTACCAGTTAAAGTTCACACCATATTATGTCCTTAAACATATTTATTAATGTATTCTAATTTCTTGAGATGACTAACACATGTTTTAATACAGAGAGGGGGCGAGACTCCATTTGACTAAATTTAAACTATAGCCAATAAACCATTCTTTCTACATGGGCAATTTGCTGCTTTCAAAAGCTTAGTCTGTGTATTTATACATTTTTGCAAACATTTGAAAAAGATCAATATTAGACCATCCAATTCCTTTATATGGAAGCCGATAAGTGCCAGATCGAACTCAATTTTTTTAACTGAATTCATTTGTCCGGAAATTCATTATTCTTAAACGTAAGATTTCAATATTTAACTTTCCAACATTATGGAAACGCTTCACATCTTGGTAGTGCTAGTGATAATTATTGTTAGAATACACTGCCGTCATATAGGTGAAGTACCCTTAAGCACGGCGTACGACACCAATCAATCAACTTGTGGCATACGTAGTACGTTGGCGATAGAGCAGGTCGCTGTTTCTAGTGATTTTACAGACTTTTGTTGTCAAAACATACCAAATGGACATTTTTTTTTAGCAGAAACAACGTTATAAAAAATATAGTAGACTAACCCCAACAAGTTTTGCCCTAATCGATCCTTTATAACTCCCGCCCAGGCAATAGATGACATCCATATCAGTTTCGCCAGGAACAATCAGTGTATTACGCAGACCAATAATAAATTGACAAGAAACCATTGTCTGGACAAATCCGCCAAGCAATGGGGAGATTAAAACGAAATTAAATTTAAAAACGTCTACTCTCTGTGAGCAAACTCCATCTAGTCGATAATTGCTACTTTAATCAAATTAAAATTTAACTTTTTAACTCTTAGCGAGTCTAAAACAACGATGGAATCGTTCATTACATGTACAATAATACACTCGTTAATCGCGTTATCAAGCGCATTTTAAGTTTTAAAGAATCAAAATGGTAATTTTCTTAAATGTATGGTTTATTCTGCAAACTGTAGGCTATTAAAGAATAATAAATGTGCTGAATAATTTGAAGTATTATTTACTTGTGTACAGTTTAAATTTCATTCTTTCTCGGCAGCATCACTAAAAAATAGAATATGACGAAAAACATCTTTATGCCAGATAATGAATAGCAATAGCCCTACCTATGACCCGTGTAGAACCCCAGATAACATTGATTTGAACCATTCAGCGACACCTTCAAGATATACTAATCTGAGTGATTTTTAAAATCTCATTTCGAGCTGTTTTAGCATAAACATACTTGTGAAACATTTGATTATGTTAAAAGTTCTGCACAGTTAAATGCTTTATGTACATGTATACAGCGACGCACATATATGGGTTAAGCAATTTCAAATCCAATGCTAACAGTTTGACGAACGGTAAAATACTATCAGTCTTTAAAGAGAATTCTATTGTATATGCTTGCTTGATTGATTGGTTTATTGATTATTTGGTCTATTGGTTAATTGACTCATTGATTTAAAATATGCCTTAATGTGGGTGGAAATTAATGTTCCCTATCGGTATTGAAAGTAATGACATGCAGTGTAAATGTACTTGGAACAAACTAGCCTTAGCCAAAGAGGGACAAGAACTCGAGTGATGCACTTCAGTTTTCTGTTGTGACTTGTGGCGTTCCGTCTGTGAATGATTCATGTAATTCTATGCCTGGTGATTCATTTGAGCGCGATCCAATGTTAGTATTCCATTTAAGAAGGCCAGGGCTTTATTACACAGTCACGAAAACTCTGACCTTTCAAAATCAATGACCTCCGTATTTAACGGAGCGCAAATATGCCTCAAAATGTCTAAATTACGCGATGACGCATATATGTCCGTAATGTAGGCCTACTGTCCTCATTTGGGGACATATTCATCTACCACTGGACTTAACCACGTGGAATTTTCTTTACTGTAGTATAATCACTTCGCTCGGCAGTGAAGGATGTATAAAAGTTCTCCAAACTGGTGCATTTGGTTTGCCTGAAATCTATTTTACCGGCGTATGCACACTACATCAAGTCACCTAACAAATTATATTTGGCTTTAAAACACGCAAATTAATTTAATTTAACTTAAGGAGTACCTTGTGGATTGACTGCAAAATAGATTGGACATGTGATTATGTACACATTGTTATTACACAACCCAGATTATCATAATCAGTTGTCGGAAATGAAAAAAACTCATGGCAAGAGATTTCCAACCAGCGTTTCTCTAGCCCTCTTTGTATTAATAAAGGACACTAGGTCAAATCTGTTTAAGCTCCCATAAAATAATTTATTTTAAATTAAATTGATAAAATCCAATAATTGCATAATTTCACTGTTTTACATGTAAATAAACTGTTTTACACGTTTACAAAAAAAAATTCGATAAGAATTTGTCCAAAATTTGCCCATGATTTCCGATAGGATTTTTCTATAGGATTGATTGATTGATTGATTGATTGATTGATTGATTGGTTTTTATAATTATAAGATTTTAAAATTATCCTTTTTTATAATTACGATAGGATTTTATACTTATCCTATAGGATTCTATAAAATTCAAAAATCTTTTTAAGAATCTATAAGATTTCTACTGTAAGGTATTCATTTATTAGTATATTGTGTGGTATAAACGAAGTAGTAAACGCAACTGGCCATGGGTAACGTTTTGATGTGTTGGTTTGTGTTATTTCTATGTTTTGTGTCGACAAACAGTTATATAGTCGATCTTCAATTAACCCTTTGATGAATTTAATAATCATCTCATTTTTGTGGCTGGTTGGTTAGTTGGTTGGTAGGTTGATTGAATGGCTGGCTGGTTGGGTGGTTGACTGTTTGGTTGGTTGATTTGTTGGTTGGTGAGTTGGCTGGCTGGCTGGCTGGCTGGCTTGCTGGTTGGTTGGTTGGTTGGTTGGCGGTTGTTTGGTTCAATCATGATAGATAACGTGGATAGTGATTTACCTGGGAACGATTACGTCAAGGGAGTTAACTCACTGGAGATACCATCACTCGTATTTGAGAGAGGGTTTCTATAGTGGACAAGACTAAGACAACCCTCGTAGACTATGCCAGGCCATCTCGCATTAATTTCCACCAGTATTTGGCGTAACGTATACCACATACTAGCAAATAGAAAAAGTGCAAAACAAGATGGTCCGTGTGTATATTAGAGTAGCAGTCTCGACATACATAGACAAGAAGAATCGACCATATTTTAGAACGGTAATGCATGGCAAAGATTCTTTTACGATTTCCGTTTATTGTACAGAGGATATTTCCAATTCAATCGTCCATTTGCACGGCATTTAACAACAATCATAAACAAATAATTTACCATAAATATAATTGTGTGAGGCCGAAAAATTGCCACTTAAAATAAACTTAAACTAAAATGACAATAAGTATCGTCCCATGCTTGTTTTATTGGCTTACAAGGATTATGTTGGACCGCTGCTGTGGCTCGGTGGTGGAGCGTGCCGGCCTACTCATCCAACTTCGATACATGTACTGTTCACACGTTCGAATCTGTACGTCGACCATGAGTTATTGGAGTTAAATAGTAGTCTGGTATCTTGCCTGTAAACTCGTACCTTGCTCGTTATTAATAGCGGGTGTACCAAGGTACAAGTTATTGGGAGGGTACCAGGCTGTTCATTCACGCTTTATTACTTCTTATTTCTTGATTTCGATAATACAAAAAACAGCGTATATTTCTTTGTATGTAGGTAATGTTATCATACACTTCTGTATTTGGGCTTACAACAACATGTTGAACTCGCTTAGCAAATACCTCCCAAAATCTTTTCAATTCACTGAAAGGAAATACGTTAAGTGGAGAAATAGAAATATGCGACTATAGAGCGCACTTCCAGTTGTGACGTAGTTGTTCCTGTCAAAAGAATGTCAACAAAGACAAGTTCAGAATATAAGTACATGAAAGGAACGATGACAATGTGAGATGACCTGTCAATCATAACTCATGTTTATGCAAAAGGGGTGTGTCTTGCACAGACAGCTTGTCAATATCTTACCTTTTGGTGTCTCCAATACTTGTTACTAAAAACACTTAATCCTGGGTTAGTGTGGAAGAGGATAGACCCCTGCAAGATGGCCATGTCAACGAAGGTCGCCCTTTTGTTTCTCGTAGCTGTTTTGGCCAATGGTCAAGGTAAGATTTTGTTTAAACAAAGCTGATTACATTGGAACAAATCCTGTCGCGAACTGTAATGTATCTGCTTCCCTCTAATTATTATTAATTTTTCATGAACTACATTTAAAACAGTTTTGTATGCCTTTCACATTTTTTTTATAAAACAGTGCTTAATTCAGTTGAAATTTGTGATGTACCAACCTTCGGATTTATAGGCTAATGTGCGATGGTTCTTATATTTACAAGAGGTTAAAGGACAAGCGAAATAGAAATCTTGTTATATTTAAATCTCATCTGTATAAGCGTGGACTAGTCTCTGCCTAATGCCTGGCCCTTGTTAAAATGTTAAAAGTACCCTCATGCCAATAATAATCATTACTGCATATGACGTCTCAGCTAATTAGTGTATTTGGACTGATTTGCTAATGTCCGCCATATGTGTTTCATACGA
>JARFOD010003493.1:0-11736 GCA_031763545.1 Mopalia muscosa | reverse complement strand
GTAAATAAGCTGGATTTCGTTTTAAATATTTATTTTGGCGGTTTTTCGAAACTTTGCGTTTCTTACCTTCTCCATCTATACTCTTCATATAGTGACCAAACATAACATTGTGTCGTGTGCCTGTGGCCCGAGTAACCTCTTTGTCGAGTGTACATATCCATCTTGTCAGTGGTGTTTAAACAGTCCTATATGAAGCGCAGGACGATATGTTCTTCAGGAAATTGCTCACTAAAGATTTACCTTTGATTCAATTACAAAGTTGCTGTAAGGAGGATAGGAAACCTAATTAAACACTTTTTCAAAATTGCTTAAATAACCCAAGTTTAAATAAAGCAAGATTGCGTCATGTTATAGTTGGGTAATACTCAATTTGGTAAGCTGATCTCTGACACTCGTTTCACAAAATGTCAGGTTTTTAACAGCTACATCAGGTTCATAGGCGTAGGGGAGACTGTTTTCTCCGAAAAATGTATCATTTGCCCGAAAATTATTTATCATCAATAAATATATATGTGTGGTAAATAGTGCTAATATACAAATCTACACAGTAATTACTGGAGACCGGTCGAAACACATAGCCTCGTCAGATCTGTGTTTAGCCGCAGATCACAGCTAACAGTGGTGGATTTAGGATCATATAAAGTAGGGCAATCTCAGCCTACTTTGGCAGTAAAAATTTTTTCTGTCGTTTTTATTGATCGATCTCAATTCTTGTAATTTCAAAAGAGAGAAAAAGACAAGAAGCAGCCATTTAATATGAAAGCCAAAGGAAAGGTCGATCTAGCCCTTGAACTCTCTGAGAATGAGGAAAGGTTTTTATCTTTGCTGTTTTTGGAAAATATTTTGGGCGAGGACGTTGATAAGATTGAAATTTCTACTTTTGTGTACGGTGCTCTGTTTTGTTTGGGGTTTTTTTTTTTCCTATATAAACAGATACCATGCGACATTTCATGCCTTTTTTGGCGTTCTGGCCAAGCCTCAAATGCTGGTTTTCTATTGGCAACAAACACCCAAAATCGTGGGAAACAGCCTATCAGCGATGCTACATCACACAGCAGTCACGTTCATTTATTTTGATAGCTCTTTTCAACTTCAGATTTCAACATTTGATTAAAGCCGTCGCCGTGTTACCTCCATGCCTTGCGCCGGCTTACAGCCCGTCTGCGTTAAAAAGCGTAATTGTACTTAATAATTACAAAATAAAACTCCAAGAAATAGAACAACGACTGCATTTGGATATTATTTAAACCGTTAACAGAAAACCTGCTCTTGACCATAGATAAAGTGTCCTGCCAAGTGGGGTTGTCCTGATATGTGAATCAACTTAAGAATTGGTTTTGTTTTTTTGGGACTTTGCTAGGTGTCCTCCTAGATGGGTGTCCTTTTAAGACAGGTTGCACTGTACATACATACATTTCATATTTTCGTACCTACAACTTTTAAAATCCTGGCTACGCCCCTGTCTCGACACTGATCATAGCTTTTGACACTTCGTCAAAACCCTCGACGTCTGCGGCGGGTCGGATTTTGACTCGGTGTCAAAATGACGACAAAGGTCTTAAAAACTTAACTAAGACCTATGGCTCAAGCTTAAACCCCAAATCAACGTCATAGCATAACTTTGTAATTTTGCCCATATTTAAATTAAAGCCCTCCTGTGTCACCAGATGGTGGATAGCTCACGGAATCCGCAGCCTTAAGACTACTGACTGGACTGGTTTCAAGGTAATGACTCCTAGGTTTTTAGAGTAGATAGAGCGATGTGGTATCCATTCTCTCTTTTATGACATTGCTTATGTATTTCAGGGAATAATGAAAAGCTTTATTGACGTGAGTTTGACACATTCTAACTAGGACACATTATTTGTCAACAAGTCACGTGTTCAACTTGACTGCCTCTGAATTATAGGTGGGGCACCGAATTAGTCAACCACTCAAACTTTTTCAGCACACCAATAAGTCTTATCTTTTTACCTGCTATTCAGGTAAGTTACACTACCTATGTACTTCCAAACGGTGCTACGCATGCAATTTGTCGACATCGGTTTATTTTGCTAGAGTGTTTTAATAGCTACAGCTTGATCAATTTTTGTGAAGGAGCACCAGACCTAATGGTATTGTTAAATAATTTATTAACATTTGTTGGTATGAGAATGACAGTGTAATAGAGCGAAAGAAATGAAACCCTTGCGAACGATACTAGTATTTTTGTTCGTAGTTTAACGGCTGCTGATATATTCATTGCTTAACTCGCCAACTCACAATTCCAGATTGTTTGACACCACTTGTTTCACATTGCGAAGGAAATAACTTTTTGTAAGGGCTACCTTTTTTAAAGGCTTTTAACACTGCCATTCTCAAATCTTCAGATCTCATCAATTATTAACCTTACGTTTAGGTTCAGTTTAGGGTTAAGTTTCGTGTTCTCCCTATAGAGTCTTGTTTGGGTTAAGTTAAGGGTTAGGTTTAGTATAAACCCTATCCTAGAACTAAAAATTCACGTATATCTTACGAAATCGTGTCTACAAATTGTTTTTTTTTTTACACCCTGCAGTAAATAGACGAAATTACAATTATGTTCTAGAGGGCGTAGCAACACCGTAGCAAGTCCCAAATACTTCAAAAACGCATACACGTTAAACCTGATTTGTAAATGTGTGAATGCATTCCGTTTGGCCTGGCTTATTTAGAGCGGCTCCGCGTGAATGAGTTCTTTGAAAGCTGCTTCGTTTATCGTTCGTTTTTGTAAGCTCTGCTGGGTTTCCTTTTAGGTTGAATTGTTACAATTGTAATATAGGCCTACAAAACAACAACAGAATAGGTGGTCCAATAGATCTCACATTTCCCCGATACGAAAAGAGATACATCTTCACACCAACACAAAAAGAAAGTTTGGATAATATGATGACGGTGCGCGGTAGGTTAATGTGATCTATGTTCGAAAAGACAAATTGATCTTAATGGCCCATATGCGGGGTCGATTCTGATCATTTCTTTTTCTTATCCCGCCTTAACAAGCTGAACATAGGTTGTACAATAAAATATGTATAGGCCTATATCTTTGGAAAGCCTGGATACCCAGGCCTACAAAAACATATAGGTATATCTGTGAAAAATGAATAATAACTGTAAAAATTTCTTCAGAAGAAACCAATATCTGAAGAAAAATACATTCACTTGTAGATGGTATATTTCTCAGCTTTTTATTAATGGAAAATCAAACAAAATATTTCATCTGGAATTGCCCGTGAGCTTAAAACGATGCATCAATATCTCTGAGAACGATCAGATTAGTCTGTGTTATTTGTCATACCACTGGAAATCGTTGAAAAGAAAAAAGAAAAATATGAAAACGAGTTCAAACAACTTAAATTAACTCTTACAAATCCTACCTTCTTTCTCTGAAATCGTATAAAAGCACAAGATATGGCTTTCGAAAAACATTTTGAAACATCTTGTTTAAGGCCCACATTTGCCTCAAATGGAATATTGTTGGACAAGTTATCTCTAAGATAAATGCTGTTTTCGATAAATAAGCAAGTACATTTTGAAACGGTTAAACCTGTCTTTAATTTCTGTCCAATAACAAAAAATTCTTTACAAAAAGCATTTTAGTTTTCAGAAAACGTTTACAATATCTAATATCGAATAATGGGATTGATTACATTCGACAAAATCTGTCTCCGATTATATTGGTTCTGAAAATCCAATGATCATCATTTTATTATCGTTGAAGACATGTTGTCCATTTACAGTTATATATTTTTTATTGTAAACAAACAAATTTTGCGAGACTCAACCGGGATACGAACTCCGATAAATATATAACCGAACGACCTTACCTTTTGCTAATTGTGTTTCTTTACATTTACCCAGGTACAATGTCAAACTTGGAGTACATATACCGTTCTATGACACCAAATGATGAAGACCAAGTTCGACAACTGTGCTACCATTACTGGAGGGTCGAAACTATATCCCGTGCCCTTGGGTTAGAAGTACCAAGAGAGTGTGAGAAATATGTGGAGTATATGTTGGCGGAAGGCTTAACCAATAAGATTTCTGTGGTAGCTGAGGAACAGGCGACCGGGAATATTGTAGGCATAAACATATTTGTGATTGCAACACCAGACAACCCTCAAGATTGGGCTTTTCCGAAGGACGACCCGGACTGTACAAAAATTAATAAAATTGAAGAGATAAGCGACAGGTTAAAAATCACACGTGATTACTTTACTTTTTATAATGTGAATAAAATAGCTTATTCTATAGGACTTACAGTGTTAGCAAGCCATCAACATAAATGCGTGGCTTTCGAGTTATCTAGAAAAAGCGCAGGCATAGCGCGGCTCCTTGGCGTACAACTGTTCTTAGTAGACTGTGTAACTGGCTATGCTAGACAGATAATGACCAAATTAGGTAGCCAGGAATTGAAACGAACGCTTTTGGTGGACCCAGAAACAGGAATCCCTCTTAGACTTCCAGGAGATGGTCGGAATCTTTATGTATCACTTCATGGCCTTTGGGTCCCAAATCTTCCAAGATTGTGATAGCGACTGGTGTCTAGTATATTGAATAAACGAAGAGAGACAAAATCGCTTGCATCCATACCAGTATCCAATTTTCATGATTTATCTTTATACTGGTGATTATCGATTAATTGGTGGAGGTGTAAAGAAGTCGGACATGTGATGAACGTCGAAATAAATCAAAGAGCGAAATTACTTTATAGCTTTCTCACTCGGAAGTACTAGATGAGCTGCGCACATCGTAGTGATCATACCATTTTAAGGAGAATTCTGCAAGATTTAGCCGATTTCTCTGGAAGCTATGAAAATGCTTGAAGGCTTTCTTTGTTTGTTTGTTTGATTGGTGTTTAATGTCGTACTTTAGGGTATTTCACTTATATGACGACGGATTGTCCACTTCACACTGAACACAGCCTGAGAGAAAACCTTGTAAAAAGCACCACCGCGATTGCCTGAGCCACAACATGTAACTCTCTCATATTCCTGATGGTCAAACGGCGGACTCGATCCGGGGCCCATGGATGCTTGAAGTTCGTAACTAATAATCTTATTATTGTGAGAATACACCTTAAATGTACACAAGCATTAATAAAAACTTATTTTGTCCTGAAGAAACATTTCTTAACAACATGTTTCCATCATTTGAATTTTTTTTTTCTTCTATTTAATTCAGAAATAAAAATTATGGGACACATAATAAGCGTGATATCTTTTAATTGAAACATTATTGTTTGTTATGATTTTACACAATTAGCTTAATCTATTGCCACAAATGACCACAACAGACTAATAACTTAACAAATGTTCCCTTTTAAATTATAAAGGGACACTTTCAAATATCCGCTGAGTGAGAAAGGGATATATAATGCGGATGGCAATCATTTTATGTCTGTTTTTATTTGCTTGGTTGTTCTTGACGCAATGAACCGCTTGGATATGCTAAAGCTTTGTAGCTGTATATACATCAATCCGATTCTCTTTCTAAAGACACCAGTCTTTAATTATTTTGAAATGACTAAAATTGTTCACTTTTATGTTTGACCTACATATCACATTTTCAAACTGTATGCACCTTTGACTGTTTGTAAATGTAGAGCTCCTTTGTCACTTCCTGGTAAGACAGTAATGGTGTAGGTTTATCCCAAAGTTCCCAGTCTGCGTTAAAGACCTAAATGGTACTTAATGGGTACAACATCATTCTTGCCTATCCCGCCTATTTTAATCAGATGTTTTGGCTTGGTAAATCCTGGGGCATTTTTATTTGTGCCGAATGACTTCTCCTCGATTCCGATGCTCTAAAACATATACACGTTTCCGTTCTGAGAGACAAAATTATGGCCACCTTTGAAAAGCTCAACGAATAATAGTATCAACTTAGAGCTCTTCTGTTTGTTTGAAAGGGGTTTAACTTTGTATTCAAGGGTATCGTATTTCACTTATACAACGACTGAAGGTCCATATCTCCCTTTATCTTACTGAAATACGTACGTGTTTTTACACAACCCGGTTATTAATTAGGAGATAAATTAAATACTGTCCAATACTGCTTGATACACTAACATTCTGAGACATCCCTTATTTTAAACTTTATCTTAAATCGCCGCGTAGCCTCATCAAAACTTAAAATACGAATCAAGTATCTTTTGTTAAAACGGTATTTTGCTTTATCCAGATGTCGTTACAGATTTTAAATTGTCACAAGAGGACCAGCAACTTGTATTTTTTACACACAGAAAGGCATGTTTATCTCACAAAAATATACAGAATTGACTACTGTATAACGCTGGCAGATCTACTGAATACAAGGGAAATCTCCCTGAATCCAACTCCGATCGATGCAAAGCGAGTTCTCGTTAATGGCATTTAAACTTTGTAGCTATATGCACCTTCTATATTTTCAAATCAGACTGTATAGCCTTGTATATTCCTGTTTGTAGATCCGTGAACACGTTGACGCCATCTTGGATAATGGCGTCGTCCCTGAGCTTTCCATAGAACAATTTAGGCTTTTGATTCTATTCATATAAGAGATTCCCCTCTAATGTGAGCAACTCAAGTGGAAACCCAAATCGTGATTGATACATTGTGATGTACATGTATACTAGGGTTTTGTCCTCATGCCCCACTGCTTTCTTGTCGTTTAAGGACTATATACGGCTAGTAAGAAGCAAAAATTGCGACCCTTACTTTTTCGTGACTAGTGCTGTTATTTTGTAAGGACTATTCTATTAACAATACATATATTTAGAAAAAGGTGGACTTCAAGACTCTAAATGTAATGTTATATTATGATTCATTTTTTTATTAATAGCATTAATACACAAAAACGTTAAATATTATTGTAAAAAAATTGACCTTTTTTTAGAACTCATATTTTTCGCACATGGGTTGAGATTTTGTCTTCATATTTATATGTATTTGTAGACAAATATTTAATCTAAAAATGGTCATATGTTTTTTTCTAAATTTCAGTTTGTTCTTGAGCTATTGATAAAAATATATTTAAAACACTCCACCATTAAAAAAATATATAGGACTATATTCAAAACAAAAATCAATTTTTAAAATCTGCAACACAGTTGTCTATATAATAGCTTAAAGTTTCAGTATGCCAAATGCCAAAGACAAATAGTTTTCCAGAAATAAACGTTATAAACCTAAAAAAAATCAAAAAAATTGAAAGTGGAGAAAACACTGTGTGAAAAGTGTGTAAATTATATTACTCCCGATTGTTTCAGGATTACTCCTAATCAACTTAACATTAACACATTTTTTAATGGAATGGAAGGTGAAATTGTTTTCTTTATCTAGTACAATCATTGTTTGCAAACATAATTTTAAAAAATACCTTTAAATGGCAGTGTTAACTGTGAACATTTAAGTGACGTCGGTATCATTGATTTCGTTCACACCTTTGTTCATGGCTATCAGTAGGTGTCCAACTGGGGGCAAGTAGTTTGTGATCAAATGTGTGTTCTAACACCCATACTGAATACATATATCTGACGTGATTACTGCTGGCCTATATCGAAAGTGTTTACGACCCATTTTGTTTTCTTATGGTTATTACTTTGGGTAATATACGAAGTGGGGATTTAATTGTAAAATTATGAGCTGAACCTATCCCATCCAAATAAATACCAATTTCATCAGCATGCCTGGAAGTAATCATTTTCCGAGCGTGGTTGACTTTACAGAAAAATATTTTTGGGGTAAGAAAATAAGTAACCGCGCGGGTACACACAATTAACTCATATTATGATATTCATTTTGTACGGCTGTCGCTATCATTGTAAAGCGGAAACGCTCATTTGACAGTGTAAGGTTAATTTTTTAAAGTACATTTTGGTTGTATGAAAAGAAAAACAAATGTGCTTGTGAAAAACTTTGTTCTCAAAGTATACTGTTCAATTCAAATACATACCCTCAGCGGTCACGTATTAGATCTGTCGGCCTTTGCTAATAGGCCTGTGGAAATAGCCAGCCAGTAATAGTCAGCTCGGGTGAGATAATCGCCTTAATCCCTTCCGCCTGTCGATACTCATAATCTTTGACACACCCATTTTACATTTTAAATATAAAAAACACTTAATAAAACACACAGTTGAGGAGAAAGCGAAATCTAATATTGAAGGTATAAACATGGGTGCAATCGCAACACCAGGCGAGTGTTACATTTGGACATCCCAAAGAGGACCCTTGCCGATTAAACAAGAGACAATATGTTACAAATCATACATAATACATCGGAATACTTTACGCAGTAAAAGGTTGACAAATTAATTTATTGGAACCAGAGTCCTAGCCAGTCATCAACGTAAAGGCGTATGTTTTCGGAAGAAAAAAAGCGGTGAGATAGTAGGTCTCCTTGGCGTACGACTCCGTCATAATCGAGTGTACAGTTGGCTATTTAAGAAAGATAGTACACGATCTTGGCTGTCAGGAAATGAGTAATATTCTACTGGTTGACCCAGAAATTGGAATTCCTTTGAGACTTCCAGGAGATGATCGGAATCTTTATGGAGCCAATGACTCTCAGGACATTCGATATTGTGAGCGAATGGCCGTGCTTTTATGAATCCAGAAACACAAATAAAATCTGCATTTCTTTGGTCCTAATCTAATAGTACTCTCGTATCCGATAAGTCACAAAAACTATATAGGCCTATACATTATCGAGTTTTGCGTAAAACCCAAGATGGTGCGTGAAATATCTTACTATATTCTTGATTAAACCTAGTCTTGTCTGAACCAGACTCCTATAGGGTCCATGCCAACCAAAACACGAGTCCGGTAAATCTCCGCAATTTTCACCCCAAAAATATTAACGTGTATTAACGTTCAATTTCTATATAAATTCTAGCCCTGCTAACATGACAGCGAGGACTTCCCCTCAAAGTCAAGCTATGTTGTCCTCCCTCATACTTACTGCATAAGCAGGGCGCCACGTTCCGTACAGATGGATCATTAAAATAAAGCCTAATACAATGAGTATGTCCCATGTAGTCTACCTTACAGATTTCCTCGGGCACGTAAGCGCGATGCACGCCACTTTTTATCCACACCAGTCTGTCTATCTGCTCGAAATCGTCCAGCACTTCGCCATGCTGTCCGAATTCGTAGGTCCTACATTTATTAAACTCATATATTTACGAATTCGGACAGCATGGAGAAGCGCTAGGCGATCTCGAGCAGTAGACCGACCCAGCGGATAAAAAGTGGCGTCCATCGCGCTTACGTGCCCGGGTAAGCCTGCAAGGTAGACTAGAAAGTATACTGCTAGTTCGGATCTGATATACCCATAAGACGGTTTTATATGGATTATTATCTACTTCTACGAATAATGAAGTATCCCTGTTGACAGCGAACTGCTAACTGCTGGCCAACTCCATAAAGATCATAAATTGGCCTTTCATATAGAAAAGGAAATATCCATAGCCAAAGAGTGAATTGGAAACTCCTGGCACATCGGGATCGTAGTAGCTCAGGCAAGGTTTAAAAATGATATATAAAATGGGCGACATTAGGGGGGGGACATGTCACTACATCCCCCCTAATGTTGCCCACAACAAGTGCACCCTTCCCACCTAATGTCGTCCGCGACATTAGGGGTTACAGAGAGCCCCCCTTATGTCGTCGGGCGATATTAGGGGTTATTTTGATAAGGTGTAGACCCCCTAATGTCGTCCCGTCCCTCTTATATCGACATTAGGAGGCGGGGCGACATTAGGGGGGTCTACAACGGTGGATACAACAGTGTGTAGTCCTGGAGGCCAATACGTATTCGTATAGACTTACAAGTATTATACATTCTATATGCAGGCCTATGGTCTCACGGAACTATCAGGTTATAGGCATGGTGTAATTATCTGAAATGTCAGATCGAATGAGCTAAAAACAATACAATATGGAAAGGAAAGTTTTACTGTTAGCATGAATGGGGATGTAAAACTTTCGTTATCAGTACTGGCCTATTCAGTTTTGGCTTTGTTTTTTCGCTAGCCTCACTGATACTGGGCTGGGGATCAGTGAAAAGCTGAGCTCATTCTCCCGCTGTTGACTACCTGGACACAATGCAACACTGTCCTGCCTTCTTCTGTCAGGGGTCGATCCTCCTCGCCATTCGAGAATGTATTTCTATCTATCCTAACCTTTTGTTCTGTGCCAAATAGAAACCCGTCACTCTTTTTAAACTTATTTTTGTTAGCTTTTAATCGGCGTTTTCGTGCTGACAGTCCTTTTCAAAATCGGATGACACAAAATGTTTTACGCACACTAATGATGCGTTCACTGTCAAATCTTTGTCCCTAATTTTAATCAGCGACTGCTTTTAAAAAACAGAATCTCTTAGGAAACAGTGAAACGGACCTCCTTTTGTAATAAACAATTCATAATTTTACACCCAGGTACCACGCAAACAGGCATAATTTCTGTCAGAAATGAGATAAACATAAACATAGACTTAGTTTTAATTAGTTCGTTGATCTGAAGGCTGTTATGTTGATAAAATGGTATATTTAAAAACCACCAAACCCCACTGTAAAACTGCGTGCCTTCTCCTTTGATTCAGTGCTCAAAATTCATTCTGTATCTACTGTCTAGTTCGTGGTAATTTTTATGGGCTGACCAGCAAAATCGCTAAATCTGATTTTCGCGCCTGGGCCATAACGATCCACAATAACAGATCGGTGGTATTAGGAACGAACCGGTCCAGCAGAATTCAAGATTGTGATGTACCGCCTGGTTCACAATGATCCACAAAAAGAGATCCGTATTATTTGGTCAGCGATCTGGTAAGACCGGACCAGCAAATTCCAGATTAAAATTTACCGCCTGGTCCATAATGTTCCAGAATAAGACATCGGTGTTATTTGATACGGACTGGAGCAGCAAAATTCCAGATTATGATGGTCTATAGTGATCCACAAAAAGAGATCGGTGTATTTGGTACGGAAGGGACCGGCGAAATTCCAGATTATGATTTACCGCCTGGTCCATAATGTTCCGGAATAAGGGACCGGCGTTATTGTGGTACGGACAGGCTCAGCAAACTTTCAAATTATAATTTACCCTTGGGCCATAATGATCCACAATAAGACATATGTTGTATTTGGTATGGACCGGACCAACAAACTTCCAGATTATGATTTACCCCATGAACCATAACAATCCACTATAACAGACCAGCAAATGTCTTAATCATAATTTACATTATGCACCATACCGATCCACTACAAATTAGCAAATGATACATGTTAGCAGACCATCAAAATGTTACTCCCACATTTCCATGTTTATTACTTTAAACAAAACTACGTTTTTTACATGTTAAAGAGTACTATGTTGAATTTATTAAACATTCCCGCCAAATACGGTTATTAAATTCTAAAATGTACAGAAATAATACCTTAGAAATGCAATTGTAAATTTTGAACAATTATTTTAAATTACACAGGCCTGCAGACTTCCAGCAAAACTTTTAAATTAAGCAGGCATAAGATCTAGTCTTGGTAAATTTAATTACATGGCAGTTTGATTTACCATGCAGTTTATGTAAATTATAAGTCCAATTTGTGATAAAATTATTAAAACAATTAACTGTTCAGAATGAACTATATTGCCTCTTTAATTATGTTTCTAACTCTAATTTATAACCTATTACAATATGTTTCAAGGACACATCTTCAACGTTCCAGTTTGACTTCAT
>JARFOD010003482.1:0-11736 GCA_031763545.1 Mopalia muscosa | reverse complement strand
CTGTGAATTTATTCTCTACTTATTGTGTTCATGACACATACAGCCATGAATATTCTAAAATTATGTAATAGTGGCCAATTTGTTTTACAGAATTTGGTGAAATGCAATACCATCCGCCGTCTTTACCAGAGGAAGCTACATAGGCCTACCAAGCATCAAATTATTCCATGAATCTATTCTCCACTTATCATGTTCACAACACCTACATATATGAATATGCTAAAATTATGTAATAATGGCCATTTTGTTTCATGGAATTTTGGTGAAATGCAATACCATCCGCCGTCTTTCCCAGAGGAAGATACATATCAAGTTTCAAGTTAGTCTGTGAATTTATTGTCTAGTTATCGTGTTCACAACACCTACAGACATGAATATGCTAAAATTATGTGATAACGGCAATTGAGTATAACGGAATTTGGTGAAATGCGATAACATTAACAGGAAGAAGCTACATGTACATACCAAGTTAAAGTTAATCTGTGAATTGGTTTTCAAGCTAGGGTGTTCACAATCTTTTGTGACGGGACGGACGGACAGACAGATTGAAGGACGGATGGATGCCGAGTAACACTACTATAGTAGTGGTAGACAAAAAGTAAACTGCAATTTAAAAAAAACCCAGTAAAGTGTATGTATACTAGTCCTGTTAAACTTATTCGTCTCCATATTCCATATAAGTGGCTAATCTGTAGCTACAAAGGGAGATAAATCTGTCACACATATAACTGGCAGTGCCCCCTATGTTTGCTTGTTTGACTGTGGTTTAATGCCATACAAGGTAATTTCCTTCACCTCATGGTGTGCCAGCCAACTTGGTGAAGGAAATCACCCTTGATGCCACTGACAACAAACAAAGAAAAGGCAGGGCAAATACAGGACACAATACAAAGATAAAACGAAACAGATCCCCTTTGTGTTGCCCTCAGAAATCCCTCCCAACTGCCAATATTGAGTACTGAATAATATATTCAGTACTGATGTATCTTTTGTAATAATAAACGACACTAAAGAAACTCACAGCTTGTCCAGTAAACCCTGATGAATTTTGCCATGAGAGCGACTTTTTGACCTGAGACATGCTGATTGGGATAGGTGTGGATGTTGCCTGACCGAAGAATTCCCCGCTCGTAGGCACAGACGTCGACTCAAAATGACGGTCTTCATGCACCTAAAAAAACAGGGGAATAATTGATCAGAAATACATGTACAAATAATTACAGATGTTGCACACTCAGATATACATTTTGTAGACCCTGTTACAAATTACGCACACTCCACCTTGCATTTTGCATCTGTTATAAATTTGGCACTTTGTTATACATTTTGCAAACTCCATTATACATTTTGCACACTCCATTATACATTTTGCACACTCCATTATACATTTTGCACACCCCAATATACATTCTGTACACTACATTTTGCACACACCATTATACATTTTGCACACTCCATTATATATTTTGCACACACCATTATACATTTTGCACACTCCATCATACCTTTTGCCCACTCCATTATACATTTAACACACTCCATTATACTTTTTGCACACTCCATTATGCATTTTCACACGCCATTATACATTTTCACACTCCATTATACATTTTCACACTCCATTATACATTTTGCACACTCCATTATACATTTTGCACACTCCATTATACATTTTGCACACTCCATTATACATTTTGCACACTTCCCCATCAAGGGCTTAGCAGACACCCGTCCACTCCTCCAAATGGACACTCTGAAGCAACAAATTGCCTCATTTGGACACCCTGTTTGAAGAAACTTTAACATGCAGGAGATAGGAAAACTGTCAAAATTGGACACCCAGTTATATGAAAAGTTAAGCAAAATGACCATTTTGGACACCCTATTTCTGATTTCTGGCTAAGCCCCTCCATACATTTGGTAAATTCTGTTTGAGCATTCCATCATACATTTTGCAAATTTCATTGTATAAATTTCGAAATCTAGTGTACATTTTGAACATAGTTAGGCTAAAAAAAAATTAATTACTAGTTTCTCAGGCAATCATTTTGAAAAATGGTAAGGGTGAGAGGCTTTTATTTATTCTATATTAATGCATTTTTTCTTTATTTTGAGGCAGTGGTTTGGACATGATGAGGTGCATGCATGAGAAACTATTCTTTAACTTTTTATCGCCTTTTACATTGTGCACACTTTGTTCAACATTTTACAACCTCCGTTTTGCACACTCATGTTATAATTTTGCCATATACTCAGTTATCAAAACTTAACTTTTAATTATAGTCAACTATTATTGAGAAAAAAGAGGTCTTACAACCTTAAAATTGTGTTTTGCAAAAACATCTTTAAAAAAAACCCATCAAAATATATGATGATTTTAACACTTGATTTTCATAATGCAAAAAACATTGCTTCAGGGGAAGTAACTCTTTCCCATGCTCCTGACAAAAACTCTGTGAATTATCTCCCCTTTTACCTTCTTCCAATAATCATGATCTGAGATGGTAGCCTTGGCTATTGATTGTTCAAGTTGAGATGTTGGCGACGAACACGTTGACATATCAGAGAAAGTTTTTGTGACGTTTTCCACTGTGACCTCAATTTCAGTGTAATAAAACTCTTCCTCGTGATCAGACAAATCTGAGCCATCGTCCTTTATTCTGAAATCGAGAGACAAAATAGTTTTTTCAAAATTTTACCTTTGTTACTCATTCTTTTAAATCAAATTTGTGCACGGATTATTAATTGATTAAACTTTTGAAGCAAAAGAAAACCGCAGAAAACAAAAGGTAACTTTATACTGTAATTGATTTAATTTAAATTTTTTAATGTACTTATTTTATTCTGAATTATTTTAATTTATCTTAATTTAAAGTTAAATTTCACTGAACTTACTCTAGGTGAGTATTCCTGACATGTTTCTCCACAGCTGGACATGTATTGAAGATTTTTCCACATCGAGGAAATGTACATTTGAACATTGTTTTCTTCGGGCACTGCAATGAATAAAATAAAATAAAATGTATTTTTTTACACATGAAAAAAGGGAATACTAGTATGGGAAATGGTAATATCTATGGATGTAAAAGTAACAGTTCAATTTTAATTAGCATGTTTACATGTAAAACAGTTGGCGGAGTGTTGCGGAAATTGTTGTCTTCATTGCAAGGTGATTTTTACTTTTCAACAATTGACCTAAGAACAAGGTACCGGTATACATTTATAATAACAAAACAAGGCCACAGAAGTTTTGTTTTCCCAACATTACAATAAATCAACTTTATTGTAGGTGATCAATGCTGCCAATGCCTCCCATGTGAGAAATCATGGATGACCCTGCCTAGCTATTGAGTTTGAGCGCTTCTGTGTTATTGTCCTACAGCAGGATCTCCTGTAGCATGATGCATTGTAGGAGACGGGGACAAGGCTAGGAATATGGCAGCATGACAACATGTAATTGGACAGTGATTATCCACTTTTTTAAACGCGGTTACTGGACTATGTAAGATTGCAATTGACATACCAAATGTATTTCAGCGTTCATATTACAGAACATTATTGGACAGTAGTTTATTGAACACATAAAAGGTGGTAATTGTAAAAACTTAAAATTACACGATTAGGAGCGCTCAAACTCTGTATCTCTAGATAAAGTTACATGATAGATGATCAGAGATACAGAACTCTGCATCTAGGCCCTGCCTTTCGATAAAGCTAAAATTTAATCACAATTTTGTATTACAATGATACACTTAATACTACAATTATGCAATTTAGATGTAGTCTATGAAAGTTCAATAGTAAAAAATGAAGTAATTAAAGCTTAAAAGAAAAAAAAATAAATACTACTGACAATTTAATTCAAAAAAAATTCTGCCCTTTTTTTAGAGATTTTTCACAGGCACTTTAATTACGTATGATTTACAGAAAACATTTTTTGTATGCTTAGTAATACAGAAAGAAACATTAATTTTCAGAATTATATTGGTATCCTTTTTTATTTTTACTTAAAAAAAAAACAATTTTTGGTTGGGGGGGGAGATCGTTTTTACTTTATACAAAATTTGTATACTACTGAATGAAATATAGGCCTAAAAAACACCTTACAGTTGTTATGTGCATGTACCAATTTTGTAGATATGTAGATTTCATATTTCGTATTAAAAATTTGCATCCACCATTTGATTATTGTTTTACCTAAAGTCATGACTAACACTTAATAATAAGCAGGAAGTAATATCTGTACATGAAGTTCCTGTTGTTAGTGGACAGTTAACTTCACTCAGTGAAAGAGTTTAAAGCTGGACAGATTTGACAAAAGTAGGTCACACAGCTGTTGGGTTAATCTAAAAATAACAACAATACGTCAGCCAATCAAAGCCAAGCTTTTCCCATTGACCTCTGTCCCAAGGGTCATGGATATTAACAATCAGCTGTTGAGTGCATGACAACATTTGTATATCAGCTGATGTGGTAACTGTTGTCAGCCAGCCGGTATCATAGCATTTAACTTCTGTTTGACTTATGCAATTCATAACAAAGCCTGGCTATAATTTTATTGACCTTTTTCTGTAGAATTACGCCACATGGCATGCTGAGTTGAATCCGAGGTTTTATGCATAGTCATCATTAGTTAAGGCCAAATTTCAGACTTTCATTTGACCATGAAAAACGTTAAATGTGAAATAGCAAAATTAGCAAAATGGTGTACATGATTAAAAATTCGCTTAGTTTTTCTTAACTTGAGCAGATGTTTAAGTAGATTTTTGACTATGGACAATGGTGCTCTCACAACTAATAAAAGGGCTACAGGAGGCCTGTCAATGTGTTTGTCCTGTCTTCCTATTATATCCTGAGAATGTCCTAGTTGTCTTGTCTGTGTTTGTTGCCTGAGACAGTGACTCTGCCGTGGGGAATTTCCCTACTAAAGTGTTGGGATTTGGAGTTACAATTGTAAAAGCAGGATTGCCGTGTACAGGCAGCAAGGGCTTAGCCAGAAATCAAAATGGTCATTTTGCTTTACTTTTCAAATCAGTTAAATCAGGTAAATGTTCACTTCATGGAGTCCATTTGGACAGGTGTCTGCCTAAGCCCTTGACAGGCAGACTCAGCCAATGTTTCGGCAGGTAAATAGGCTTAATGGGATTAACAAAATTATAAACCAGACTTTGAGATTTAGGAGGGATGGCTGGTATATATCAGGGGTGGTAATGTTTAAAATATTTTGTCAGACATTTTCCCATTTTGTCCTGCAGGTCTGGGGATCTTTACAGGCCAACCTCAATCAATTTTCGCCAGAAATGTCCTCCAAATGTATTTCCACCTCTGTATATATATTAGACCCTTGTCAACTATCTCAAGTGTTAGCCAGAGGGGTGTCTCCCAGAGGGGTGTCTTGGTGTCTTTGAGAGTTTTGAGACACCCTAAAAGCCTTTCTAGTCAAATTTAACATGGGAAAGATACGGAAACAGTAAAATGAGATATCATGTTTAAGTTAATATGGTGATTTGAGACACCCTCTTCTTGATTTCTTGCTTATACAATGTATAATCCCCGTGAAGACAAGTATAGTGGGATCAGCATGGTGGACTGGTGGTAGGCTGTGTAGCAAACTTCCATCTCATGAATGTGGATTGCATCATAAGAAAACCTGTGCCCAAATAAGCCCCATACATCAGCTTGTTGATAAGCCCTTTACAAATTTATTTATAGCCCCACACAGACCAGGTAAATAGAACAAAAGATAATTAGGACACAGTGGGGTAGCTACACATATGAAAGTGTTAAGCAAACAGGTTTTATGGCTACAGAAGTTTTTGTCACTCATCCCACCTTTGTTTTCTTTGTTTTAAGAGGACTGATTTTTTCCTCTTTTTTTGTCACTTTTCTAAACTGCTTTGTAAGCAAGAAAGTAGCGTGCAATAGGCTATAATAGATGTATTAGTTTTTCTCTTCGTTTTCTGTAGAAATTGACTTGTCACACCCATCATGTGGGGTTTTTTTTTAGGCAACTTTAAATAGCATATAGGAAATAAAAGTACAGCTATAAAAAGTACATGTATGCCTAACAATATCTTCTTTTTTTAATATATAAATATATCTATATCATCTATATATAATAATAACAGTTTTACAACAGGACAAGTCATTGCCCTTTCAGGAATTTGTGGAATATAAAAGCTGAGAAATATATTGTCACAAGCTTACAGGACACGCAAGTGGATGCCCTGAAGTGAACAATTGCCTCATTTGGACACCCTGGTTTAAGAAATTTTAACATGCAGGTGATAGGCAAGGAAAAGTGTCAAAAGTGGACACCCTGTTATTTGAAAAGTGAAGCAAAATTACCATTTTGGACAACCTACTTTAGATTTCTGGTTAAGCCCCTGGGGACACTTATTGCCATTTTACAGAAGATGACCTTCCAGGGAAAATAGTGGAGCCATGATGATAGCAGAAGGAAGCACATGACACTGAATGACTGTTAGTTTGTTTGATTAATTGGGGTTTAATATCATACTCAAGGGTATTTCACTTATCTGATGACAGATCCTGCACTGGACACTGTTTCTTGCCTAATTACAGTACGGTAAGATAGAAAATTGAGGAAACCTTGTAAAACAAACCACCCTTGCTATTTATAAGAGTAGAAATGCTGTCCCATCTCAGCACTGGAGGAAAATTAACTTTCCAACATTATCAAAACACTTCAGATTTGATTGTAATGTTAGTGTCAACTATTTAAGTGAAATACCATTAAACACAGTGTAAAACACAAATCAATCTTTGAAATTAAAAGAAAAGAAATCTATTAAATATTAAAGAATCTACTTACTTGATTGTATTTCACATCTTGTTTTTGGTCAATTAAGGCATTCACATTTTCTTCGAGATCAATTCCTTCGTCAATTCCACCGATGAGATACGAGGCCGATGGGGAGGGGGCGCTTTCACTTTGTGGGGCCGAGAGAGGGGGAGATGGGTCACTGAGATCGGAACGACAAGTGGAACTAAGGAAACCGCTACTTGTGTAGCTATTGGAGTATGTTCCATCTGTGTAAGACCTTGAGAATGGTTTGATATCACCTGAGAATTGAAATAAATCCTCTTTATTAATTATTTATAACCACAGACATAAAATGCAAAAAATACATGAAACATAACACCAATATATATGTAGCACTTGAAATTCATAATGTAAAGTGTGATTTCAATGTGCTGTTGTAGTACATCCTAGCATATATTAATAAAATGTATAAACATGGCTTTAAAGAATAATCTATCAATCTATATTATATTTCTGGAATTTGTTCATTTGAGATCCCATACATCATGATACATGATACATTTTTTGTTTTTTTTTATAATCTTGATACCGCTTTATAATCAGCTATTGTACGATGTTTTTATGCTTATAACATGTAATTTTCTCCTATGATAGCTTTTCGTGGAAGTGGCTGGCGGAATTATTATTTACATGTAAACAGTTGTCCCATACCTTTAAAGTTGTCTAGGAATGCTCCCCTGTAGTTATTATATAAAAAGTTGTCCCATACCTTTAAAGTTGTCCAAGAAGGTTTCCCTGTTGTTTTTATATAAACAGTTGTCCAGACCTTTAAAGTTGTCTAGGAATCCTCCCCTGTGGTTATATATAGAGTTTTCCCATACCTTTATAGTTGTCTAGGGATGCTCCCCTGTAGTAATTATATAAATAGTTGTCCCTTACATTTAAAGTTGTCTAGGGATGCTCCCCTTCATTTAATATATAAATAGTTGTCCCATACTTTTGTCTAGGAATGCTCCCCTTTAGTATTTTATAAACAGTTCTCCCATGCTTTTAAAGTTGCCTCAGGATGTCCACCTGTAGTTATTATATAAACAGTTGTCCCATACCTTTAAAGTTGTCTGGAGATGGATGGAAGACTGGTGAAACGGGACTGACTGACAAACTTGTCAAAACCATGGCAGCCATGTGATCATCCATCATCTCCGTGTCGTCATGGTTACTGTCCTCTGTACTACTGCAGGTGGAATGACGGGCACGACTGAAAATGGCAAACAAAATTACCATTACAGACCAATGATTCAACAAAACCACCCTCAATGCACTGGCTCAAACAAGATAAAAGGCAGGAAAAACAGTGCTTGATCACAAACAAAGTTTAGGGCTAATTCCTTCCTCTTTGCCCCACGAGCACATCCCATAAAATTTAATAGAAATCCACAGTGGAGGTGGGTGGAGGAGGGGGGGAGGGGGGAGTGGAAATCAATCCTCCACATTCACCATTCTCTCAAAGCAAGTATCTGGTTTTCTAAGATTTCTGTTTTGGGATACCATGCTAGATAAAACTAGCATATAAGTGGAATACCCTTGCGTATTACGTTTAACCCCGATGAAACAAACAAACAATTATTAAATATTTCTAAATTATATATGACAGTGAAATTGTTAGGTATAGACATCCTCAACAATCTGGTGCTTTAATTTTCAACAGTCTGTGGAGAAACCCTTATAAAAACACCCCAAACCCCCTACCCACCACCCATCCCTCAAACCCCCATCTGTTCTCCCTTTCTGCTTGGGGTTTTGGTGGCCTTTTCTCATTGAACCAAACGCAAAGTCATAAAAACTAAATAAAAATATCCTATTATCTTTAAAAAAAAGTATACAATATAACCTATATATAACTATTGTATTTCTTTTAGTATTTCTTTTTCATTAACGCTACTTATCATTTAAGCTCTCTGAATGTCAGAAAAAAGAGAGTAATTATACTGATAGGCATTAAGCAAAAAAATAAATATAAATATTTTAGTTCTGATGTAAGCTGGTGTTATATATATATATAACATGAAACAATTTGTTCGTTGTGTGGAAATTTGATTGTTATTATTTTAAAACAAACGCCTGTAACAAAAAAATTGCATTTCAACAGAAATTATTTAATTATAAAATGTTAAAACTTGTAGTGGTATTACACTGTATGAAATTTTATTGTTATTTTAAGCCACGACCGGAAAAAAACAAATTTGGATTAAAAAATTATTAACTTATGAAATTTTTTAACTATTAAGTCACATTAAACAACAAACATGTTATAAATACATTATGCTTATTCTAGGATCTTATTTGCAATACCGTATTTTAAATTATTTCCATGGATAAATTATGCACATTTCACACAACAGAATAAAGAATTATACTTAATTTTGCAGTCCCAATTAAATTGCCCTAAATAGATAACAGACTCTCGTCGCGCCTGACATCTTTTGGCAATCGACAGTATCAGAATAAGTCGCCTTTAAGTCTATACTTTGTTTGGATCTATTTATAGCTCTGACGAGCAGCAAAACCAACTTGCTACAACGTTGTGACACTTCCCCACTGTTGCTATTCGATTCCATCGAAACTAGGTCACATGTGATCAAGGGAATTCCTATGCTGATTGAAAATAAATCAATAAATACGGTACACAGATTCTTTTCTTTCTTGTTATTTAATTATAATCCACTGGTCATTGCCAAGTGGTCAGTCAGTAACTAACACAAAACTCCAGCGCCCAAAGTAGCATATAGTCAGCTTAAGGGAAAAAATGGGTCAACTTTTCTAAATATAGGTCAACCTAGCTAATGGTTAAAGAACAGAGGAAAACAATTAAGAAAAGACATTTAAGGATCGGCGGTTAATAAATTCAACTGATGTCGTGATAAAATTGCGAATAAGATTTCTTTAATAACAAAAATCGAGGGTTTAGACAAATTAAAATGACAAAAAGTGGAACAAAATGTGAACAAAGAACGAATGGCCGAATATGAAGTGCCGGCGGCGAGATCAACTTACCTTACTTTGCTGGGGACATCAATTACATGTGAAACCGCCCGTCGCTTCGGCTCTGTGTGCAGATCTGCTAATTTGGAATAATCCGTATCCTGATCCATTAATCTAGCCGATTTTCGGCTTTCCATAAGTCTTACTTCTTCAATTTTTCTGGGCAAAATAGCCTCTTCGCCGTTCGGTAAAAATAAACTGACGAGTACTTCGTCGCTGTCTGTATTATGCATTGTGACAGACCCACTTACTTCACGACCGTTCAAAGTCAGATAGACTTTCTGTCCGCATTTGAGGTGCAGTTCATTGACTTGTTTAAATCCGTGTCCGACCAAATCTTTACCTAGGTAATAGCATGAATCTCCGTTCTCGAAAACAACGGTAAATATAAGATCCTTTTCAAGTGACGTTTGGCCCGGTTTCTGTGCTTGGATGACCCCAGCATAAAATCGGCCATCTTGACAAGGAGCACAAATTCGAGTCCCCAAAATTGATCGCTTCGCTAGTCTTCTATTCCCTAACATTTTGCTCAGTCGATCATGAGATACTCTCTTTTAGGTCCGCTAGTTCCTTCAAAGGAAACAAATTACTTAAAAACTGTCACAATCTCGAAAGATCCGAGTCCTAATCCCGCTGTCAAAATTCGCCGGTAAATGCGCCGGTTTGTTTTGGTACGACTGGGCGGAGTTTAGAGCAAAATATCAACAAAACCAGATGATGCAAGCATAGCAATTTCATTGGTTTAATTCGACCACGCCTCTAGTTATTGATTGGTCGAAATAAAAATCCGGTCAATGAGAGTAAAGAGGTCAGTTATGGTTCATGTGGAAATCTGCAAATACACGTGTATATTTTCATTCTAAATGGGATCAATTTAATCTTCGTTTTATAAAACTTAATTTTTCAACGGAAACAAGTGTTAAATTGTGATTATTTGCCACGAAACTGCCACTTTCTTTGCCTTTCGTCAGCTGTCAGTCATTGTCAATCAAAGCCATTTCTCAGGGGTCAATTTGCGTTGTTATTATCGGTGCTGACTTCATTACATACTCCCTCTTTCTATGCGTGAACAAGTAACATCCTACTTTCAATTCTGCTCGATGTTGCCAGATTTTTAGCTCTCATTGCTGTGTTTTATATGTTCTATAAATAACAATTAAAATTAATATATTTGGTCGTATAAATAAAGTTGATTTCAACTTCTTTCATTCGGACATTGCGACTTCGACAGGGTGATGATCAACTGATTGAATAGCCGTCATCGTCAGTAGACCTCGTGACACAATATGCGTGTCAGAAAAATGGATGCCGGTTGCAAAATGAACCCGGCAACAAAATCGAAATTCAGCAAAACTTTTGCTGGACTAGTAAATGTTGTTCTCGCATTTTTGTTGATTCATTTCATTTCAGTCACTATAGCAACTGTCACAGACGAGTTCGAGGGTAATGTTTGTTATGAGCCGATCGAAATTCAACGAAATTTTTCATTTATATTTTGTTCATTTGTTACATTAGACAGAAATATTTTACATTCGCCGAAACTTTTTGGCACTACCGAGCCTTCTCTGCAAAACGATCTAACACCCGTTAAACTAACACTTTAGATACGAAAACGTTTTAACAGAACTACTAAACACACTAACTGTTGCTTAATAAGGCTACATTATAGACTATTAGCCTAGAGATACAGAACTCTGCGTCAAATGATAACTGTTGCAAGGGGTGATTTGCATGTGAACAAATGAACAATATTTTAAGAATGAGAAATTGCTCGATCTTTTCATGCAACAATCAAAGTTTTGCTGTGTAGGGAGTCCATGAGTTCAAAAAAGAAAACAAATATTTAAATATCCCCGGTATCTCATGTTAAAAATTAAAATGTTATATAGGCTAAACCACCAAAAATA
>JARFOD010003471.1:0-11737 GCA_031763545.1 Mopalia muscosa | reverse complement strand
CACCCAGAGCCCCCCCTTGGATCCGCGCCTGAAACCTATATATACACCAATGAATGTTATTATGGACAGTATTCAGGGGACACATGGGCGATTATAATAGCCCGATCGCAGCGATTGGTACAATCGCTGCAATTGGCTGGAAAAATCGCCATGTGGGTTCAGGCCAGCGACTGGTCACTCGGATCAAACACGTTTGATATTATCGGCCACTTTTTAATCGCCAGCGACTGATCATCAAGGTAATCACCCGTGTAATCACTACAGTCACGCAAATCAATGCTGTTAAACAAGTCAAAATTTGAATTCTCCTCACATGACACACAAAATGGCAATGTCCACAAATTATGTCTGCATCGAATTATTTCCCAAATACATCTGTTCTCCAGATCTTTTTAAGTAAATTTATTTCCGTTATAATATTGCCATATTGAACAAATCACATGACTGATGCTGCTTTTTTTAAGGTAAAAAATTGACAAATCGCCAGGTCAATAACTATGTATGTGCGCTCAAGCTGGGCGATAACTTTAGCTGGCCGATTTGGTGGCGATTGCCACAATTGGGCAATTATAATCGCCCGTGTGTGCACCACATTTTGGTATATCACAAGAATTTTTTTATGAAGTTTACAAAACAGCGCTCTTTATTAATAACTAAATTTTTACCCAGAAAATTAAAAATCAAGATTAGCGAACGGGCAATAGAGCTTATCTATTAAAAAAGCTGTTCCCATCCTACTAACTTAAAGGCATCAATTTTTTTAAATAGCGACATAAAAAAACATCAATGGCTACATGTTTTGATGAGTAGGTGCTGTCATTCCGAATGATAACTCATGCTCTCTAAAGCACAGAAACTATGTGAATAGAATTTGAGTTATCATGGATTCAAGGAGTTACTAAATTCCAGACACAACCTATACGTACTGACAGGTTATATTCATTTGCTGTGACCACAAAAACAGATAGACTTATGACACAAGACGTGAGAACAGTGTGTAAAACTTACACAAAAGTGTTGCTGTATAATCGCCCTCATGAAAGTGGAGCGCACAAACTAGATCATGTGGCTTTGGCTTCCACAGCATTTTACACGTTGAATCAGCCCTTTTAATGGCAGCTCTCCATCTGTAGTTCAGCTTTTTGTCCTTGGGAAACGAATGCCCACTTTTGGCTAACCGACATTGCGGAACACAGCAGTATCCCGGCATTTTGTCAGGATGTCATTTCATTTTCGGCCCTTACAAAACTATTGACAAATTCAGACATGTATGCGTTTTGGAAACCCCACTAGTACTACTGCTCCATCTGGCGTCAAATCTGATGGACAGCTCCATTGCTGTATATAACTTAGCTTGTGAGTAAGTTTGTAAGCAATATTCATGTATACATAGCCCTATAGTTAAGTGACATTTGAACGACAAAATTATTTATTTAAATATCTTGTTTTGAATAGCTACATTTTTAACAATATAGGTGAACAGGAGTTGTCTGCTAGCTTTTAATCCATTGTTAAGGTCTGGGTTATCCGTTTTGATCCAAAATGATTCATTTAATAATATTTCTACCCAGTGGTTGGCTCTGTCAATAATTTTAGTTTCATTTAGAATGACGGAAATTATGTTGGGAGGTGGTAATTGTTCAGTAATTGAGAGTTGATATAAATTCATAATAAAATTAAATCCTTCACATTGTTGAATATGTTTGAAAATTTCACTATTTTCATCTTCTGCGTGTTCAGTTAAGCGCGTGATTAGACACCTTTCTGTTTTACCGATGTATGATTTAGAATTAACAGTTGCTGTGAGGGTTCCACCCGAGTCATGCCGGAAGAACCTTAAATGGTTCCATTAAAGCCAAATTTTTCTAACAGTTTAGGATAGTGTTAGTGTGAAAGGTTAGAAGGGCCCCCCTGCAAACGGTATTTTCATCACAGTTTATATAAAAACAACTGTTAGCTGACCGATAAACATAGACTTTGAGACTCAGCCATACACACAATTAATATTCTCTTCCATTTTAGGCCATTCTTGTGTTTGTACTGGCTGGACTAAAGTGTAAAAATTTTGGGTTTTCTGCGATCCGTTATTTATTGACAGCACATTAACTAACGGTCGATTGGGGTGAAAAGGTTTGTCGTGTTTTCGCGCTGTTTCTATAAAAGTATTAGCTACACTGAGAGATGGTTTCTCCAGTTACACAGTACACAATTGTCAATTAATGATTGCAAGGAACAAATATGCAAAACAAAAACTAATTGAGATGTTTAAAATTAGCATGTCCACGAGTAACCTAATCGTGTTTAATAGCCAGTGTATATTTGTTTGATCGATTATATTAATCGATATTAATGAATCACCATCCACCCACGCTACATATGGAATGGGCCAGACTGATCAGGTTGAAATAATGAAAGGATTAGATTACGAATATTGGAGAAAATGGGAAATTTGTTTTGATGGACATACGATGTTGTGTACATTTCTCTCTTTCGTTGGCTTGGATTGGTTATTATGTTTAGACCAATCAGAATGCATGTAAGTTTTGGCAACATATTTCATGATGCATGAGTAGCGAAAAATCAAGCGGGATCTAGGCCGTGGCCGTTGCCTGGGAGCCGGCTAGTGAATGATGGGCCATTGTCCCTTTACAGAGGTTTTTTTTGCAGGCTTCATGTAGACGAGGGAGGTTTCAGTCCCCCGAACACTATTGGTGTGAGGATCACGCGTGCTAAAGCGATATGCTTCATTGATATAGATATTGGAGTCATGGCTTGTTTGAGCCTTGGTTGTTTAGTTGTTTGCGGTTTACCGTCGACCTGAAGGGCATTTCGCTTAAATACGTCGACGATGTGTCCATTTTACACGGTTCCTTGCTTGAATACGGTGGAAAACCGGGAGGAAACCTCGTAACGTGCGAATGTGACGTCTTTCTGTGGTTCTCAATTTATCCAGTCTGGGGTTTGTTTGTTGCTAATGGTGTCGAGGGGAATTTCCTTAGCCCGTTGACATATGAGTAAACTATCCTTAAGTACGGCCGTTAAACCCCAATCAATACAAATAAACAAACCCAACAGATAAAATGAATCTGTTTGCCAGAAATTTCTCTGCATGAAGTGGACAGATTATAGCACAGAGCTTCTGTTGTCGATAAAAAATAATAAAGAGTTAATCGCTATGAAATACGGATAACTATAGGACTTAACGTATTGGTGCTGTCGTGTTCAAACGTGAACGTGTCAATTCGCCAACATATTGGATATCACGGGGATGGCTGTCTCAATGTCTGATCACGTCTATCGGATCAGATTTCAATTGCTAAAATATAGGATTTCCGATTACTTCACACTAAAACGCGTTAACAGGTTCTGAAATTGACAAGAAAACGCTAATCGTAAGCGAAAACTTTATTATTCTACTTGACAAACACTGAAGCAATAAAATTCAAGAATATCTTAATTAAAAATGAATATTAGCAATGCCTAACAAATTATAGCATTTTCCTGTATTTCCCAAAACAACGATCCTACATTAATGAATTTAATGAACGAGCTTTGTGTATTTTATTATATGAGTCACTCCAAACTTGTTTTAACATTATATCAATAATACGCGAGCCAGTTAAAACATCAGGCATATTTCTTTTATGTAATTGGGAATGACGTCGATTTGGATCGATTTTGAGCCTCGTACGGAAAACACTTGAACTAAAGTGGGTAAAGGTGAATTGCGACCACAGAACAATCAAACAAATTACAAAAGTAGCTCCGAAAATTGAAGCCATTGTTTATTGCCGATAAATCCGTATGCAATCACAATGTACTAATCGTTATGATATTACTTTATTGTACAGAAAGACAATTTGGCTTGAGGAACCTGGGGCCTCTGGCTGAGTGGTCTAGGTGGCCGGTATTTATACTGCTGGCGATTCGGTTCCTAATTAATTCTATTGGTCGTGGGTTCGATGTCCAGATGGGTTTTAACCTGGAACATTTTCTGAACTAGAATCTGTTAGAACTAGGAAAGTGTTATCCCAAAATAACGAAAATACTGTTTATACTCACTTTCTAAAAAGACACAAAAATTAATTTGATACATATTGATTCCGAAGCATCAAAACTGACAGAAGACTATAATTTAAGTTCCAAAGTAATCTGTGAATTTGTTAAAGAGTTATCATGTTCACAACATATAGATACGAATATTTTAAAATTATGCAATGCAGCCATTTTGTTTACGTAATTGGATGAAATTCAATCCCATCTGTCGTCTAAATAGAAGGAGAGTATATTTTAAGTTTCGAGTCAAAGCGTGGATTTGTTACAGAGTTATAGTGTTCACAACATGTACAGTTTATATGAATATCGTAAAATAATGCCCGGTGGCCATTTTGTTTAACAGAAATCGATAAAATAGAATCCCATTCGTGGCTTTAAAAGGAGGAAACTACATACCAAGTCTGAAGTTTACCCATGAATTATTCTCTACTTATAGGGTTCACCACACATACAAAAAAGCATGAATATGCTCAATTTATGTAATAACGGCCATTTCGTTTAACGGAATTTTGTTCGTTTGTTTGATTGGGGTTTAATGTCATACTCAAGGGTATTTCACTTTAATGACGACGGACTGCATGTCTACTTCACAATGCGCATAGCCTTATTACGGTTGAAAACCGAGAGGAAACCTCGTAAAAAAACACCTCCGCGATTGCCGGAGCCACAACATGTGACTACCTCATATAAATGATGGTCGACAGGCGGACACGAACCGGTGAACTCTAATTCGAAGCAGGTTCAGTTAAGCAAGAGCATTCGCTACCGCTAAGCAACGGCCGCGGGTAACGGAATTTGGTGAAATGCAATACAAGTGTGAAGTTAATCGATGAATTTATTCTCTACTTATCGTGTTCACAACACATACAGTCATAAATATGCTAAAATTGTGTAATAACGGCCATTTCGTTTAACGACATTTAGTGAAATGCAATACCATTCGTAGTCTTAACAGGAAGAAGCTACATATCAAGTTTGAAGTTTATCGGTGAATTTGTTTTGAAGCTAGGGTGTTTACAAACATCTGTGACGGACGAACGGACGGACACCGAGTAGCATTTCTGAGCTGTGTTGGACTAAAATAGTACAATGTTCCTTGGTTTCCAGAAAAAGAAACCTAACCACATAATATCGTAGGAAAGAATACACAAAACTTGTTATAGAGGCATATGTTCTAAATCAGGTGACAACTTTTCAACAAGATCTGTTGACTCCCGAGTCGGTTTAGGAAATCTCAGCATAATAAACGTGAATTCTTATCTGGCCACGAACAAATAAACTCCAGCAAAACTATGTATACTCGAAAGATCAACCACGCATGAACCAAATGTAAGTAATTTGTGGTAAATTAATTCTAACTAAATTGTCCGACACTCGAAGCGATTCAAGAATTTAAGCCCTACGCACTTTACACCGAATAACGATCGTTGTTAAGTTGGAGTAGGCCGTCAAAACATTATGGGACTTGTGGAGTCAATAATGACATGCTTGCCAGGATTCCCCGAACACTTGAACTCAGATCACATTCTAAAAGATAGACAATTCTACTTCATATACGTCGAGATATTCTCTATAAGATACACCTGGGCCATCTTGTTTTATACTTCTTTTTTAGCCGATCTGGAGCAAAGATCGCCCAAAATTTTGGTGGAAATTAAGGCGCGATGGCCAGGCATGGCCAAAAAACAAAACCCGCGCTTCCTCAACAGGATATTAACATGCATAAACCCCAGTGCAGGGGACAACCTGCAAAGAGGTAACGACAGAGCTGGACTTCACACAAGAGTTTCTTAAGTGGACGAGACTATTAAGACAACTCTCGAACGCTATGCCAGGCCATCGCGCATTAATTTCCGCAAATAGTTAAAGGCCACGTAAGCCACAGATCAGCAAATACAAGTAGTACAAAACAAGATGGCTCAGGTGTATTTTAGAGTCAATGTCTCGACGTAGGAAGTAGAATCGATTATATTTTAAAATTTGACATGCCTCTACCAGTTTCTGCAGACTGATCGTCATCTGACATCCACTATAAACAACCCAATTTCCTGTAAATTCTTTCAATTTGTTGTCGACACAAGGATGGTAGAAAAGATTTGTGGTGCTTAAAAAAAACATGTTTAGTTCAGGAAGTATATGAAGCTGGGAAATTATTTTGACCAGAAGGTGCCGGTAGTGGACATGCCAATTTATATATTTATTGCGCAATGATGATGTAAGTGTCCGACTGATGAAGGGTGGGTTTTGTTTGATTGAGATAGTATTCCGATATCCCGATATTATTCCGTAATTGCATAGTAGCCTCCGTGGCGGAGTGGTCTAGTGTGTACGAGTGTATGTTTCTGGTTAACACATCCCCCTCACCTCTGGGGTCGCGGGTTCGATTCCGGCGAACCGTTTGTTGGTTGGTATGCCAGCAATCAGCGGGAGATCGTGGGATTTCTGGGTTAATTTACTAGCCAGTTGTGCTCTCACAATTATGCTGGCCAATGATAACTTTCCCACGCACGGGCCTCCTCAAGCTTTGGTAGAGTTGACTGACTGACTGACTGACTGACTGACTAACTGATTAACGTCAGAGCGGCCCAACTTATTATAAAGAACATAAATGGGTATGTTGTTTAATTGCTGTATCAGCTTGAGCCGCCCATAATTGTACAAATTCCGCACAACGCAGACAGTAGGGCCTACCAACATTTCAAGTTCATGTCTGACTTGTCTGTGTCAAGAATTCAATGTTTGTGTCTAGTTAATACTTCTTTCTCAACGTGACCACGATCATATGGTTATTCTGTTACTTGCCTGGACTTCAACATAGTTGGGATAAACACATTTTCAACACATTTTAAACGAAATGAACATCGGCTATACCGAGACGTCTGATAAATTTTTATTTTTTAGGCGGCATTTTTTGGCAATTCCTTGGTCTAGGTTGGTGGAGGTGTTAAGGGTGCCTGACGTTATAGCTTCGTTGAACATATTTTCGAAATGAATAATGGATGTCATATCATGAAAAACATTAAGTAAAACCGAAAGTAAAATATTTTCTCTGCAAAATCAACACAGTTTACCAGACGAAGGACTCTGTTCTATTAGAATGTGTGAAATACCAGATCTACCTATCTATTGATTGAACCAATGATGTCGATATGGGGTTAAATTTGTGCTCACCTCAAATACGAATCGGGCATTACGGTGCACTACAGGCTTTATTATCATTTATTCTAGGCAAAACATCACGTCACGTTAATGAACCGTCGACTGCCTGTCTGTAGGCCTACATGACATGTAACACAAGAAAGTGTGAGAAAAGCCAATCGTGCTCCTAACTCGAATCAGTGGTGTTGCCGAATCCCTCCTTGCGATTTTGTGTACACGGCTCAAGGAGACCGACTAGCCAAGTAAGTAGCAAACTGCCACATTTCATTTGTTTGTTTGTTTGATTGGTGTTTAACGTTGTTCTCAAGGGTATTTCACTTATATTACGACGGATAATCCACTACACACTGTACACAGCCTTATCGTTACGGTGGAAAACCGAGAGGTAACCTCGTAAAAACCACCCCGCGATTCGATTGCCGGACCCACAACATGCGACTCGCTCATTTACTTGATGGTCGACGGGCGGACTCGATCCAGCGAACGGTAAATCGACGCCGGTTCAGTTAAGGAAGCGCACTCGCTACCACTTAGCCACGGCCGCCGGCCCGGCCATCTTTGAAGCAACCCGCAATAATTCTCTGATAGAGGCTTACCACTAATGCTTTGTGTACACGCAGCTGGCAATAAGTTTTCGCTATAGTTTATATTTAGTGTAAACAAAATGTCAAAAGCGAATATGGCTGTTTAGCTAGGCAACTAAGGTTCTACATTATCAGAATTCTTCTGCCAATTTCGTTCACACGAACTCCGTGTATCATCCTGAATGTCAGCTTGACAACCTAGGGATAGGTTTTGTTAACTTGAGGCGCCCGGATTTAAAACTCTTTAAAGACGTCCGACTGGCGAAACTGTCTACAGTCTGCATTTCCAGGTAACTGCTGGATATTCGGTGCAAGACTTTCACGCTTTGGGTCAATTATAGCACCAAATATCCCCCCAGACGAGCATCATGGATTGTAAATAAACCATAAAACTCACACTGATTCCATGCATAATAGACATGTACATACCCTACTGGATTTATCGCCCAGTTTTTTTTACCCGACGGGTAGATAATTGCCATCATGACCTTGTGGCTCGAGTTGCTTTTACCAGACCTGTAGATAATTACTGACATGACATTGTGACTCATTGAGTATTTTGATCAGCCTAATAGATAATTTCCAACATGACATTGTGACTCATTGAGGCTTTTTTGACTAGACCTCTCTTGTAATCTGGTAAAACCTAGAAAGTCTGATGAATGCGAATTTGAGAAAACAAAGGAAAACTGTTTGGTTTCAGGACGTGCAAAACTCTTCCCTGTTGGCTGTTTTTCATCTGGAAGAACCTAGTATGCTATATATGTCATGTAGACTTATCTGGAAAAACCTAGCAAGTTGAATTGCTAGGTTTTTCCAGATCAGTATGCATTTAACCAGTATACTTACATGACATACTAGGTTTTTCCAGATGAAAAACTGCCAACAGGGAAGAGTTTCGCACAGTTTTAGAGTGTTAAATGTAGGGGAAAACCCAGTAAGTCCAAATATGGGTGTAATTTTCACCAAAACATGACTTACTAGGTTTTACCAGATTACAGGAGACCTGTAGATAATTACCAACATGACGTTGTGACTCATTGAGTTTTTTTTCCAGACCTGTAGGTTTTTGCCATCATGGCATTGTGAATCATTGAGTTTTTTTACCAGACCTGTACATAATTGCCAACGTGACTTTGTGAATCATTGAGATTTTTACCAGACCTGTAGATAATTGCCAACGTGACATTGTGAATCATTGAGTTTTTTACCAGACCTGTAGACAATTGCCAACGTGACATTGTGAATCATTGAGTTTTTTTACCAGACCTGTAGATAATTGCCAACGTGACGTTGTGAATCATTGAGTTTTTTACCAGACCTGTAGACAATTGCCAACGTGACATTGTGAATCATTGAGTTTTTTCACCAGACCTGTAGATAATTACCAACGTGACATTGTGAATCATTGAGTTTTTTCACCAGACATGTAGATAATTACCAACTTCACATTGTGAATCATTGAGTTTTTTCATCAGACTTGTAGATAATTATTAACATGACATTGTGACTCATTGAGTTTTTTCATCAGACCTGTAGATAATTATTAACATGACATTGTGACTCATTCAGTTTTTTTTACTAGACCTGTAGATTTTTGCCAACCTGACATTGTGACCCATTGAGTTTATTAGTCGACTTTCACATAATTCTCAACATTACATTGTACACCGCTGAGTTTATTAAAAGACTTTTAGATAATTTCGGACATGGCATTGTTACCCTCTGAGTTTTTTAACATAAGAAAGTGTGTGAAAAGGATTTAGGTGCCGGATTGTTTCTTCTCACACTTCCTCGCGTTACCTGTCATCTACAGGCAGTAAGTCAACGTGTTATCGTTAACGTCACGTGATGGTTTACCAAGAGTATATGGTAGCAAAGCCAATCGTGAACCTCACTCGACATGTTTCATTCCAAAGACTGTTTTCTGACTCTTACATGCGTTTAAAGAAGCAATTGCCTTTTTGACTTTTTGACTCGCTGAGTTAATTACAGGACAAAATTGTAATGTCGCCATTAGCTCTAAAAGCACAACGGCAACAGTCAAACGCAGCCCTCGAACGTATAATCTGATCAGCTGAAATAACAAATTAACTTTTTCTGTTGTAAATAAAGGTCACAAATGTCCGTGCCAAGAATTAAACTCAATTTTACCAATTAAATATTGATACTTTAACCTTTCTTTACTGGCGCTGTGTACGTCCTACAATCCGTTGTCTACTGGGTCTCTGATAACTATTATGTTATCAAATTACAACTTTAGATAATTACGCCTAGGTTTACACACAGACTTGGTGGACGTGTGTTTGCGCTATTATGCCATGGCAATACGGTAGCGTGCAAAGATCACAACGGAATGGATGGTAGTCCGTTTGCACCATTTTACCATCATTAACCATTTTTAGCGTTCATCCAATCTAGTTACATTATTACATGTACCGTACGCATAAGTTTACACACAAAATGGATGGGAGTGTGCTAGCGCCATTGTATCATCATCAAACCTTTACAGCGATTCGTAGCAAAAGGGTAGCGTGCAAAGATCACCACGGAATGGATGAAAGTGCGTTTGCACCAATATATCATCTTTATAGTGGTGCTTGTAACAATAAGTTAGCGTGCAAAGATCACAACGGAATGGATTGAAGTCTGTTTGCGACATTATGCCATTATTAAACCTGTATATCGATTCGTAACAATACGGTAGCGTGCAAAGATAACAACTAAAGTTTACACACAGAATGAATGGAAGTGTGTTAGCGCCATTATGCCATCATAACCTTCTATAGCTTGCATGTTATCAAGTAACAGCTCTAAATTATTACATGTGCCGTACGCCTAGGTTTATACACAGAATATATAAATGTGCTAGCGCCATTATGCCATCATTAAACCTTTGTAGCGATTCATAACAATACGGTAGCGTGCAAAGATAACTGCTGAATGGAAGTGCGTTTGCACTATTATATCATCATTAAGCCTTTATAGCGGTTCGTAAAAATACGGTAGCGTGCAAAGACCCCATAATCTATAGCAAATAACCGTACATTCATGTATTAATAAGGCAAAAATCAATTAGCTGTGTGCTAATAAATATATAACCCTTAGTCTACTGCTGGCCAAGGACATAGCAAGGGATAAATCCCGGGATGATATCTAAGTTAATCTAGACGTTCACTTCCTTGATCTTTTATGCCGTCGATTGATTTATTGCTCTTTCAAGCCGTAGTCAAGGGCAGCTCTCCTAAATCATGGAGTACTTCCAACGGCCAGTAACAACACAACACACCAAATCGGAGTATACATATCTTTTTTTATTTGATAAATTTAGAGAGGAAAAACCTCTGTATAAATCCACTTGAGATCGGTTCAGGAACGGGTCAGGGATTAACCATGTCATTGGCCTGCAGATTGTGTTATTTCCCTTGATTTCGACCTTCTGGGCTTACATGACGTCAGGAGCGTTCGTCTATTCTTAAATGTCGGTACGATTGATTGATTGATCGGTGTTTTATGCCGTACACAAGTGTATTTCGTTTATATGACGGCGATGTATTCCAACAACAATTGACACTAGCGCAATCAAGATGTGAGGCGTTACATAGTGTTGGAAAGTCTATTTTCCTTTTGTGCCAAATAAAGACAGCATTGCTACTCTTCAAACAAACTGCCCTTAGCCAGAGGGCTAAATTTCGGGTTGATGACACCGGGCGAAGTTTGGTGTCAAAAATCCCGTCCATACTTATCATCAATATTTTGTTACCGTAGTAAGGGTTTAACGAACGTAAGGGATATTTCACTCACACCACGGTCTGGCAGCGTATTGGTGGAGGGAAACCACCCGAAAACGCAACTAGCAACAACAAGAGATCCATGAATGGATCTTGACGCCCACACTGTTAAGTTAGTTTGAAGAGAAGGGTCTAAGAGGGGACAGA
>JARFOD010003470.1:0-25519 GCA_031763545.1 Mopalia muscosa | reverse complement strand
GAACAAAATCCAACATGTATGAAATATATCATGTATAAAATCTACCATGATCAAAATCCAACCTGTATGAAATATATCATGTATAAAATCTTCCATGAACAAAATCCAACCTGTATGAAATATATCATGTATAAAATCTATCATGAACAAAATCCAACATGTATGAAATATATCATGTATAAAATCTACCATGATCAAAATCCAACCTGTATGAAATATATTATGTATAAAACCTATCATGAACAAAATCCAACCTGTATGAAATATATTATGTATAAAACCTATCATGAACAAAATCCAACCTGTATGAAATATATCACGTATAAAACCTATCATGAACAAAATCCAACCTGTATGAAATATATCATGTAGGCCCTATAAAATCTACCATGAACAAAATCCAACCTGTATGAAATATATCATGTATAAAACCTATCATGAACAAAATCCAACCTGTATGAAATCTACCATGAACAAAATCCAACCTGTTTGAAATCTATCAAGCTAATGAAATCTACCACTCATAGAGTTTATGGGAAATCTGCCTTTTATATATTCTTCATCCGGGCCTACGTATATGTTACAGGTTAATAACAAAGAGGGTTGTAGACGGAAATAAAATATATATCAATTATTTTCTGTCCAATAACAAAAATTATCCCGGCAAACAATAGAACACTATTTTTCTTACACTACTGGATACAAACTACCTATACGAGATCGCTTGATGATTTGTGAGTTTTCTTTTTCAAAAATATAGAGAAAATCGCTTGCCTCAGGCTTGAGGTTTTTTGTTTTTTTGTAGTTGCTATAAACTGATAGAGTCGGCTGCTATTTGTAATGACAGACGAGACAGACTGTTGTTGAATATTAACTCTATATGTATATCCTTTATACCTTTCTTCCTGCTCTTTATATGCCATGGGCAGACAACTCTCAGCGAACCACGTGCACGCCGTAATCACATGATATTGACACATATTACATTTTAAACGGACCTGGACTAGGCCAATCTCTCTCAATACATTAAGACATCTCGGCCTTTACATTTACTATGGCTGATGAAAAGACAAGCTTATTGGGAAACACGGCCGGGTAAGATTCAATATTGTTAGGTTTTTTCATTTTTTTTTTCATAACTTTTGTTATTGGACAGAAAATAATTGTGATATGTTTTTTCTAGTTAAAAAGATAGTTAAATAAGCATGTTGGATAATAATCAACTTAGTTCATCGATTGTATATAATGAAAGTGAAACTGGAATTTTTCTGGTAATGATAAATGGGATAAAACCCACCACTTTAGGCTTAAAGCTACAAGCACAGTTCATTAGATGCACGTATAAACCTAATGGAATTCTGGTATTTGTAAGTTTCCGGTGTGTTGATAAAATCGGCTTATTGCCCAGTTCATTTTGTTTGGAATACATATATAGGCCATGGTGTGTAATGTTTATGACGCTTTTCTAGTGAAAGTGAAGATTCCGACCAAGAGATATATATTTTAATATATATAGCCGGGCCAGTCACAGGCTATTCACTTGGAATCTGACTTATAGGGTTATAAGTACACTCATGTAGTTTAAATAGGATTGACATTGTACAGAGGACCTATACGTAATATATTACTGGGCCTGTTTGTGTGGTATATTTTTATAATTATGCCATAGTCTTTTCATGCTGTGAGCATTGGCCACCCAAACCAAAGACTTCCCCTATAGTGCCGGAGCTAAGGTTCAGTTTCATGTTACGACATCTGTCAGAACACCAAGGCTATATAGTGACAGGTGACGAAATTGATCTAAGAGAAGCCATTCTGATAAAATGATTAGGCCATGCACGCAGACTATAATTCTACAAGTTTATTAGCTTTGAAAATATAAAAGGGCTAGATATTGATAACCTTTCTTAAAAATGAAATCGGTTATAAAAAGTGGATCAAAGTGATAAAATGATATACATTAGTTAGTATTTTTAAAATTTATTTAATAAAACTATATGCCGCCGTTGGGTAGTAGAAACTTCCTGGTATATGCCCAGATAACTTTGGTGTACTACTAGGCCCTTCGATCAAAGCTCTGAGTGTAGGTTTACCGCAAGTCATTTTCGCTAATTAAAATAAATATATGAATTCATTGACTTAAAGGCCTCGTACCTCGATTTAAATCTTTAATAAACATTTACAGCCAATGACGAAATATAAAACGGACACTATAGTCTTGTATTCCATATGAGGATCTAACATCTTTTGGACATTTATTTATGAGGCTTAATTGATGATGATCGCAGTGCATAAAGCTATTTCCTTGTTTAAAATGTATTCAAAATGTTAATAGCTTTTAAAGCTGTATGCTGGTAAAGCAAGACGCCCCATTACTATCGATGCTAATAATGTGTCTCGTACATGGTGTAATGTAAAATAATATCGGATGAATACAAGGCACTCTGGCTAAGGAGAGTGTGACTGAAGTATATTTATACTGTCAGCTTCACTGTAACAAAAACTTTCATAACAAATTTATGGAAACAATTCAATAACGCCTTTAATGTGGAATTTCCCTTAACTTTTGTGGAACAATTCTTACGCCCAAGACAAATTCCATGTGGTATTCCTTGAAATGTATTGAATATTCCGCTGGTGCTTTATTCCAGGAATGTTCCTTAACTCTTTCCTTAAGACACAAAGGAATATTTTTTTCAGTGAATGAAGGAATATCATGGCCGTGTTACTGTTTACTGTGTGGAAGTAAACTACTGTCATTTAAGTGAAGCCCCTTTCATTAATGCGTCAATCAATCAATTAATCAACTAATCAATCAATCAACCAATCAGTCAATCAATCAATCAATCAATCAATCAATCAATCAATCAATCAATCAATCAATCGACCAACCAGTCAATCAATCAATAGACCAATCATTATAAATTCAAGCCTCGTCAATATACCAATCGACCGTTTTTATGACATTTCTTTTCGTTTCTTAAAGCCAATGGAAACTCGTCATATATATAAAATGAAATGCCCATGGAAATTGAACGCTATCAGGGGCATGTTGCGTTAAACTTCGAACACCAAATCAATCAATCAATCAACCATTCGAGCAATAAATCAACTGATCTATAACCAATCATCGATTAATCAACTGATCAATCACTAAGCATCGATCAATCAACTGATCAATCACCAATCATTAATCAATCAATCAAGTGCCTGTAGTTATCCGATTCCTACAAGAGGGTAATGATTTCAGAGCTTGCTCCAGACTCTGTCTCAAAATTAACATTTGTTGTACTCATTTATTGACTTTCTCTGGAACAAGCGGAGTGATTTGTTTGATTGTGGTTTAATGTCGTACTCAAGGGTACTTATATGACGACGGATTATCCACTTCACACTGCTTCTTTTGCCTTATTACGGTGGAAAACCGGGAGGTAAAAACCACCCCCACGATTGCCGGAGCCACATCTTGTGACTCCCTCATATATCTGAGGGTCGACAGACGGACTCGATCCTGTGAACGGTACGTCGAAGTAGGCTCAGAAAGCGCACTCGCTAACCACTAAGCCACGGTCGTGGGCCCTGGAGTGATGAGAGGGACATTCCTGTTGCCCTGGTGCTCGCGGTTCTAATGGGCAGCATGAAGTCGATCTGTTTGTTGTGTCTTTGTATTAGGTCCTGTGGCCGTCGTCGTTTGTTGCCAGGGGTGTCGTGGACGGTTTCCTCCACCCAGTGAGCTGGTACACCGTGATTTGAGGGAACTAACCTTAAGTACGGCGTAAACCCGCAAATAAACAAATCTTTATAACTTTTTGTCAGACATATGGTACATCTAGAACGCATGATATCGTGTCGCTTTGTCGGAATATTTAAGAAAATTATTTTCACAGCGGAAATATAACGACATAGTTCAAAACTGATTATATAATTGAAATGATAACTGAAAAAAGAAAAAAAAAAATAAGGAAAAAAAAAAAATATATAAATCAAATAAAAAAGCCTCACATACACAAGGCCTTACCAATTCATATAAAAAGCACAAATATCGTACTTTAAAGGTAGATCACAGCTCGTAGATAAAACAAAATCTTCAAAAGTCATATCATTTTCTACATAGGCTGCCAATTGGGGTGGGTTAAAACGCTTACTCAGGATATTATAGTTAGGGCATGGGGAATATAACCTCATATACATCTAACGTTGACTTGACATAATTGCAATACTTGTACATATAAAGTAGCAATACGCCCCCTCCTTCAAATCTGACCTGTATAAGCTTATTGATGATATATTTATACTGATCCGATATCCATTCTGCTAGCAGTAAGCATTGATAACCAAAGAAAAGTTTTAGTACGATACTGAAGTTCAAAGTTCAAGGTATGAAAAAAACAAATAATAATACAAGTGTGGTTGGCTGTTTGGAACATACGATTTTCATTTAGTTTCTACGCCCTGGCATATTTTTTAGTGTTTTGTCGTTTATTTTATTCCGTATCGCGCCATACCATTTATTCCCGGCCTAAACGCACACTACCCAGGATCGAACATGTTAGGTTTATGCTGGGATTAGCACATAAAGGGATAAGAAACTTATCTTCTCTTCGAATCAGCGTTCCGTGAACGTGTTACCCTGTGAGCAGGTTAAGTATAAAATCGCTTAAAATAATATCCATTCGAAAGGAAATTATTTTCAATAAATATGATCCCTGTGTGGGGTAATACTTTCGTAACAGAAATCAATTTGCGAAACCGCTATCGGTGTTGTATCCCTGTTATTATGAACATATGAGTAGGCTAAGATTCATGGTTAAATTCAGCTCTACAACGATTTTTGAGCGACCTTTTGTTCATTTTTCATGAGTGAATATGCTACTCGCATTTCTGAGTATTACACTTTTAATTGTGTAATCTCTGTTACTCTATAGAATGGGACAATGTGTGGCTACTGAGAATCATGCTAGCTGAGTAACACATTCACGGATTGCTGATTCGAAGAGTAAATCAGCTATATACAATTATTGTTTAGTTTATGCGTGCCGGAATTTTAATTATTGTTATTTTAATTGGTGTTATTTTAGCATTTTTATTTTTTCCAGTCAAAATGCTTATGCAGGAGGTGCTCCGCAAGCGCCGCCGCCTGGTTACCCCGCTGCACCCCAGGGTGGACATCCGGGTGGCCCTCCAGCCGGTAAGTAATTGCATCGTGTATGGCAATTCTGTATGGTTACCTCCCGTGCCACCCAGTGGACAATGGGTGAATAAAGATGAATTTGAATTTATTGTGAATATACATTTCTATTGAATGTTCTGATGATTGACTCTCAAGTCCTCCTACAGTCCTATACTGTGGTATAAGAGATACATTTTATTCATCTCATGCATTATTATAGGTGTTTGATTCGGGTAATAAATACTCTTGTCAGCTTTAAATATTGCCTGAAGTCGTATAACACAAAGAAAAAGTGAAAGTGAGCGGTCAAAAAGTTATTAAAGTGTTACTTACTCTTTACACTTACCATAAACGTAAGCCAGGCTTGTATATATAACCCGGTAATATATTGCCTGAAGTCGTATAACACAAAGAAAAAGTGGAAGTGAGCGGTCAAAAAGTTATTAAAGTGTTACTTACTCTTTACACTTACCATTTACACTTAGCCAGGCTTATGTATATATATAGCCCGGCCCCTTCTGCATTGTCCGCCCTCTAGCTAAGGGCAGTTGGTTTGAAGAGTAACAATCCTGTCTTTACTTACAGCACTGGAGGGATATTAACTTTCCAAAAGTTCTGGAAATGCTTCACATCTTGGTTGTGTTAGTGCCAATTATTGTTGGAATACATAAAAGTGAAATACCCTTGAGCACAGCGTTAAGCAACAATCAATCAATCAATCAATCAATCAAGATTAACAGCTTTTCTGATTTGTTCTATACCATTTAGAAAAACACTTATTCAGTGTTAGGGATTTGTTGAAATGTATGCTTTTATATATTGAGACGACATTTCTATATTGTTCAACATATAGGTGCCGCTCCCCCAGCAGGTGCTGTACCCCCTGCAGCAGCAACAGCGCCCTCTGTCGAGAAGATGGATGCAGTTTCGGGATACGAAAATATTGGAATGAATGCTTGTATGTTTTCATGTTATTTTAAATATGATATCCAACATAAGACTAGATTAAGCTGGACATCCTTTTTCGCACAATACACACATGTTCACAATGTTGCATCATGGGTATCACGCGAGACTTGCCGTCTCCGAGAATATAGATTTGAACAATGTTTTACTGTATAAAAAATTATAGAAATATGTTTTAAAAGAATAAACACATAAAGATTGAACATTGGAACCCAAAATAACTTTTTGTACCGATACTGATCCAAACCCTCACGTGATGTTCGTGATAGCGGTAATATCACTACCATCAGCCGTGATGTAGGTGTATGAATATGTATGCACCAAAATAGTCTTTTTGCCTTTTCGCCGGAAGCCTATTTACCGCTGGAAAACACTTGCCTATATATAACAACAAACTTAGAGAATTCCATGTGACTTAAGAATACGCACTTTATTTAAGGGGTCGCTAGGCTACATTAATTTAGGTTCGGAGCCTAAACCTTATGCAACCTGTGAAGCCTGTGACATGTCGAAATATGGTGGACTTTATCTATCAGTTGATATGAAAAAGAATGTGCTATCATATATAACGACGACGATTGTATGGTATCCAGTCAAAAGAATCACGGGGTGGGTTTATTCGACGTTTCTTTTTGGTCTTCCGTCATATTTATGTAAGCCTGGGTAAAAGACGTCAACCCTGTTTTCATATAAGTGAAATACCTGTGTACGGCATACCGACATTAGACACCAACCAAACTGGTCATTAACGTATAACATAATGCTATTCAACCGAGTAATACACAAAATTAATATTTCCTGTATATTAGAGATTTCTGCCTATTTCAGCCATCGTCAGTGTATATAATGCACGAACTGTTCATTATCTTATATGACGTTCGGCCCGCGGTCGTGGTGTAGCGGTTCGCCTGTCGGCAAACTAATCCTATATCGATGTACCGCTCACGAGTTCAGTCATGTCTGAACAGCCTCGGCCATTTTCGTACCGCAAATAATCTCTGATAGAATGCTTCATTTTAGGGGAGATAACTCGCATTGATTTACTTTACTGAGCTAGCCACGTGTTTTTTGTTTACGTCCGAAGACTATTCTTGTATTGATATGATGGCGTCATTAGGGCTACCTTATTATTAAAATACTTACGGCGGACGAAATTTGAATTATTTGCAACAAGTCATACATGAATAAGGAACAGTGTTTTGTTTAAGTGAGATTTTACCCTAGAAACGGGCTTGTTTGATGCGTTTTTTTATATACAAATCCGCGGATTACTTTAGTTGATTCCTACGCATGGGTACAAAACATCCGGCCGTTAACATTACACGTTTTCGTACACAAGTATCACAGTCGAGTCCAGTATAGCGTATGCATGTTTTACTGTTATTCTTTTGTTTGTATAGGCTTACATTATAGTTATCACAGCTCAAATTCTCGCGAAACATACTTGTTTATTTTGTACAGTTGTTAACACAAACATACTATGTTTATCACTGTTTCAGCGTTTTTACCGCCTCCTCAGATAGACCCGTCCGCTTACCCCGCGCAGCCAGAAAACAGAGAGTTTACCAAGTAAGTGTGTGTGTACGAGGACTAGACAGTGACATGCATACAGTGACTGCTATTCATCCAACAAAAACACGAGGGAACTCCAGTATTGGATAACCGATAGTGTCTTTTAAGGGTTTACCCCGGTCTTTTCGATCAAACAGTTTTACAATTAGGCTATGTTTTGTGAAGTACTCAGTTCTGGATGTCCAAGGAAGGAAAGCAAAAGATGTCAACGAACTAAATGTTTATGACAATATATTCCCATGTTTGAATTTCCAAAGATGGATTGATATAAAAAAAAAGGGATATGTCGGGAGAACTTCTAAGTAATACAAGGTTTGAGGATTTGTTTTATTGTATGTATGATTTCCCGAATTACGAATTCGATAGATGGAAATAAGTATAAAGACTTGACAATTTTGGACTTTTAAATGTATTATTGGCAAACGTTTCAGTTGGGAAAGAGCCTGTTATTGGTTTATCTATGGTGGACAAGAAACGCCAACATGTCCGTATAGGCAGTCACTGTCGAAGGCGATCCGAACACTTGTCTCCCAGGCAGAAAATGAATTTTAAATTGAATGGAGGTAATAGAATAAAGCTAAGCTGGGGCGTAACGAAAACATTAATCAAAGACGTTATAAAGTGTTATTGCGCTATTCTTGGCTTCGTTGAATCTTAATTCCATTTCTACCAACATACGCGAAATCCACCATTTGTAGAATGGTCGTAACTATACTGAGTGTAAAAAATGATGTCTCAATGCATGACTATTACGAAACACTCAACTCAGGCCTAGACGCGAAACAAACCAATTTGTTAACCAAATACCATGCATGTATTAAATCTGAGCTTTGGATCAGTTTGATTTAGAAAAATGTCCGTTTTTCAATCAATCAATAATTCTGTTGTTTCTATTTTTAGTGTGCCATCTATTACTGAGGAACAGGCCCGAGAAGCTCTGCTGCAATTCGTCAGCGAAAACTGTTGCTATGGCAAAGGGGCGGCCCAACAACTTAGCTTCAGAGATTTACAATCCTCCAGTGCCTTTCATGTAAGTCTTCCACTCTGTATACTTTTGTTTACCTGGGGCTGTGGGAACTTGGTTATTATGGGGAAAACTGGTTTGGAATATATAATTATTGTGTTTAATAGCGACAGTGGTGAGGCTGCCCCTCCAGTCTGTCCCATCGAAGGCCATTTATCTCTAAAGCAGTTTAACAAGAACTCGGGCTCGTTTCACAAAGCTATCTTAACTTATATGTTGAACGTAACTGTCATGGCAACGCTATGTCTTCAACACGGGTCGTCATGGTAGTTACGTTTTGCGTAAGCTTAGATCGATTTGTGATGGCAGAAAACCTGGAATTTCTATACTTGAATACAGTGAGTTATGAAAATATCCATGGTTTCAGATTAAGGTATAGTGACTATAACTGTATAAGTCTTTATTTACCTACAAATCAACAGTTTTTAGTTAATTTGAACAGCCTTTCATCTGCAACGAAAATGCCGTTGGCTAGTGTTGATCTTTTTTGTTTTAGATTTAACACGGTCAATACTTCCTTAACACAGTGAATAATAAACACTGTTAATAATTCCTAAACACGTCAATAATTGTTTTAACAGGACCAATGATTCTTAAACACGGCCAATAATTCTTAAACAAGGTCAGTGATTCTACAGCAGGGTCAATAGGTCTTAAACAGGGTCAATAATTCTTAAACACGGTCAATAATTCCTAAATACGGTCAATAATTCTTAAACACGGTCAATAATTCCTAAATACGGTCAATAATTCCTAAACACGGTCAATAATTCCTAAATATGGTCAATAATTCCTAAACACGGTCAATAATTCCTAAACACGGGCAATAATACGGTCAATAATTCCTAAATACGGTCAATAATTCTTAAACACGGCCAATAATTCCTAAACACGGTCAATAATTCCTAAATACGGTCAATAATTCTTAAACATTGTCAATAATTCCTAAACACGGTCAATAATTCCTATACACAGGTCAATAATTCCTAAACACAGCAAATAATTCCTAAACACGGTCAATAATTCGTAAACACGGTCAACAATTTCTAAACACTGTAAATAATCATAAACACTGTCAATAATTCCTAAACACAGTCAATAATTCCTAAACAGAATCAATAATTCCTAAACAGAATCAATAATTCCTTAACAGAATCAATAATTCCTAAACAGAATCATAATTCCTAAACACTGTCAATAATTCCTAAACACTGTCAATAATCCCTTAACACTGTTAATAATTCTTTAACAGGTTAATCACAGTCAATAATTCTTAAACACTGTCAATATGTATATTTGTATCAACATAAGATAAGACTACCTACAGCTCAATTTGTCTTCCTGGAACACTTATTTCTTCCTTGATCACTTCAAGGAACTCTTACTTTGGAGTCACATGTCACTACCTTCCATTAAAATGAAACAACTTGTGTAGCGTTTTATTCAGTTGTGATACAAGAAACGAATCGCGTTAGGTTGTTATATATATTTATATATTTTTGATCAATCTGCGAAGTGCTTTGGTGAAAACTAGATGGGGGTCATCTATCAGGTTTTCTTGTAACAATCTTGCTTTAGTTCTCGTTGGAGGTATCTGTGGAGGATATCGATTAAAAAGTCATGGGATATTCCGAGATATGTGGCAAAATTATAAGCTTATATACGGCTCATTGTCATTATTTTTTCTGTTTCAGTATACATTAGAAACATTCACAGAAGCCCGACAGACAGGCTGGGCATTTGATCCATATAACGGTATATATAAAGTTATTAAATATTTAGCAATGTATTTATTTTTTCACTTAAATTAGCCTTCTGGCTTAGGGCAGTTTGTTTGAAGTGTAGCAATGAGAAATATCAACATTATCAAACAACTTTTTAAGTTGTGCTAGTTCGGATGATTGTTCGACATATTGCGTTAAATATCCTTGGGCATGGCGTAAAGCACCAATCAATCAATCAATCAATCAATCAATCAATCAATCAATCAATCAATCAATCAATCAATCAACCAACCAACCAACCAACCAACCAACCAAACAACCAAACAACTAACCCCTTATAGATCGGCATGGTTTAAACCAGTTTGCAGAAGATACCATTATCAGCAGCTCTAGAGAGGGATTATCGTGGGATTAAACATGGGCTGACAGCAAACCATGCATCGTGGGGCAGATATACGTATATGACACCATTATTTTAGCCAAATAGCTGTTTAGTTCTCAAATTGTTGTACGGAAAATCCTAAATAGCCCATATGTCCGCCACGAATCCATGCACCGTCTGTCGTCACCATGGTATAATGCTTCCTTCAGTGGTCCCGGAATTAACAGAAACACGATCCGGAAGTCAAGTCATGGAGTGAGATAAAGAGGGTGTGACACTAGCTTTGCCTTCTGCACGTTTAGTGCATCAGCAGCGGAGTAATACGTAGCTAGTACACAAGGAAGTTTGCGATCTCTCCTCTGCAACCGTTATGGTCTCAATAAAGCAAATATTTTATGAACTCTTGTTAATAGTCCGGTATATGGGAATTATGCGGCCACTATTAAGAAAATATCCATACCAACCGAATTCCGGAAGCAGGAAACATAAACATCAAAGCGCAAAGTATGGCGTTGTAAGATTTAGCTCAAATTTACAGTATTATAAACCTAGTCTGAGCTATTCTCTGACCATGGGCAACAACTGTTTTCGCCGTCAGGCATTATCAAAAACAAAACGTTAGGACCACTCGTTCTAGTATAAATACAAAATAGACGTCGGGGAATCCTAGCCCTAAATGACGTCTTACCTTCTCCAGTTTCGTTTTGCATGCATTATACCTGACATATAACACGGCAAAAAGAAATTGGCGAAGGTAAGACGTCATTCAGGGCTAGGGGAATCCCATACCTAAGAGAAAATCAAGAAAACAGGAAGATTCGGACATGCGTTTGATGTTGTATGAGATGTTAAAAATGGTTTTGCCTTTGAAAGACTGGTAGCTCCCAACTCCCCAGTCTCCTTACGTTCAAAACGATGAAGACATGAACTATTTTTTTTATTATTTTTTTTACGTTTATTAAAAATATAAATAAACATAATATCGAACCAGCATAAAAATTTGTGTTATGAATAGGCCTTACATGGATGCACACTGTAACGATCGAAATTTACACACAAAAAAACAAAACATTCTTTGGTATGAAACAAAGGACTCGTTATGTTATTTCAGCCAGCTCTGTAAAAATGAATTATTGAACATATGTATCACGGGTTTCCAGAATTACACAAAAAACTCGATGACCGAATATAATAAGGTTTGTTCTAGAAATGGACATGACATAGAAACAGTTGTAGTTATCTACTTATTCGTGTTAATTGTAGGCTACATGTAATACCGGTGCTATTTCATGTTTTCCATTTTTGTTTCATATAGGCATTCTACAAAAAAAGAAAAAAACCCGCTAGGGCTTGGTCCTAAAACTGGACCAAGCTTTGTAGCGATATACTGCAAATACCGGTAACCTTAGTTTTAGCGGTACTCTTCCGTCACATTACAACGATGTTGTTCAGCTGCAGATCAATGCAACTCTCTTTTAAAGTTACGAACCACGTCTTTTTATCATAGCCTTTTCTATCGGATACTTTAGTGTGTTTTAGTTACAAGACAGAATTGAAAGTAACATGCGTTAACGTCTATATAAGTGATTGCTATTAAACCGAAAATGTGTAATATCTTAATGGTAGCCACACTATAATCGTGTTTATGTAGAATTTATTTCTCCTTGCTAAAGTCGTCTGTTTTTGACCTACGTGTGACCAGTTAAATCCCACCCTAGAGGCAAATTATATACCGGTTGTTATTATCCAAAGCTTTTACCGCTGATTTATAGCGATCAAAAACATACCGGCATCACAAGGATAACGATTTGGAACGAAGAAATACCCTATATAGTAACGACAATGCTAATCCGCCGAGTGGCTGCTCTCTTAAATGCGCCTTCTGTGGTAATCCAAGAGGAAATTGTCCTTCAAGTACCTACCTCGATTAACATGTTCAACGACCCGAGCCCCAACACACACCCTTAGCACATGGGTGTCTATTTAGATGTTATTTAAAGACGCTTTACTTTGATTCAAAGACAGTAGCATGTCACAAGAGCTAATGGAGACCTTTCCCCAGCGGCATTAAATCGCATTAGATACAATGGAAAAGAATCGGAATCTAAAAGAGCACTTTAAAAATAGACGAAACGGTCGCTAACTTACGTGATCGGTTTTGTCATGATCTTATTATACTAAAGGTCTTTGAAGTTTTCTAGTGCCGCAATACAGATTATAAGGTTTTATACCTTTAACTTAAAATGCCGTATAAAAGTATTTTATTATATCATTGGCCAAAATATACTAGGTGTGGCTTGTAATTTCTGATGGAAATATATAGTGTTTCAGTTAAATTGGATAGAAATATTATATTATTGAGAGTGAATCAGAAAATTAAAACAGGAAAAAAACAATATATAAAACTATTACCACAATAAAATACAGACGAATTGACGGAAAAGTTAATGCATTGAAAATAATACTTTTTCCTTCCATTTAAAACACATAAAGCTTGCAAAACTGTTACCCCTCTAGACATGTGGGTTGTGAAAACTTAAATAATATTTTATTTTCTTCAACAATCTACAATTGAGTTCTATAAAACGGTGAACATTACATTCTCTCTAAAAGTTATTCGAATTTCAGCCGAAAATCTCCGATTTCGCCAATTTTATAGACCTAGATACGATTTATACACACTTTCCCATTTCATACATCAGTGTTTCGACCATATTTCTGTAATACATAGCTTTGTATTATATCACAGGACCCAAACAAGTGATGTGAACTATGTACCGATAATTACACAATTCCTGTTTTTCTTCTTAAAGTAAGCAATTTAAATATAATGTTATTACTGATACACATATCGGTTGTCGGATATTTAAAGAAACGCTGTTATAGGTGGAATGACCTGTTTTACACCTATATAACATCTCGCGTTTAAGTGTGACAAATCAGTGAATTTACCGCTATACATCAGATCTGCTTCACAATTACTCATCAAATGAATTAAATGCTATTGTTCACAGGATACCAGTCAGAACAAATCCTGTGCTCAAACGTTACTGCTGGACGTGAGGAGTTCTGGGATAAAGTTGAAACGATGCGGGACAAAAACCAGATCGACCGAGCCGGAAGTGGGTTTGTGTCTGCGGGTGAAATTGCATCTTGACCCTATAAAACCAGCAATCAACTAGTCTTTGGAAGCGATAAATACATCTGATTGAAGCTGTTATAACTTCACACGTCGCCTTGATCGGATTAAATAGGTTTTAACGCCTAGATTGTCTACTCATAAACCGTTTACATTGTTTTCGGACATGTCTTGAACGATGTGCGCGCTTTAGACTGCGGGTTTGTTCGTGTCCAGACGTAAAACTCAAAGAACAAGAAAGTGCTTGAAAATTAACTCATTTCTACTGATACCTTGAAATCTGTCTCGATTTCCTGGAAAGGTTATGTGGAAAACAAAACAGGTCACAGGAGGTCATGCCCCACGGTTTCACGTTTGACTCGATTCCAAAATCCTCGATTACCAATTAAGTTTCTTGTCATTCACACAATGGCCAGAAATAGGAGACTCGACGTGCCTGTTACATATACTGTCTGTGTTTGAACACGTCAAATTAAAATGATACGAATAAGAGCCCATTGGATGTTCACGTTTTGCATGCAAATATTAATCTGACTTGCTATTAACTGAAATAAAAGTTAACAAAGTTACACATTAATGCCCTTAAATTAATGTGCCCAGGTATATGTATATTAATATATTAATTCTAGGGGAACTTGAGTGTTTATACTCCTCGACTGTCTAATATGTCATTTTACACTGAAACTTGTTTTTATAATCATACGTCTTATGCGAAATTTTCTGCATGAAAGTTCAAATTATTTATTTAAAGGTTTTGTATTTCTAACAGTTTTTATTCGCAAGAGTCACATATATACTTAAGTTATGCAATGTGTTGTCCTATGAATTCATTTGTATATTAATGCGAGTGTTAACCTTTTAACATGGGTATGTTCGTCCAGTTATAGATTAAACGTACGGTCATTATTTGATATTAAGCACTTAAGGGGGCGTTTCTAGCTTTCATAGAATTAACACTGGCTCACCTATGTGACTCAAAGAAATCTTTGTCAGCTAGATATTATTAATTTTTTAAAAAAAATCCGGGCGTGTGAGAAAACACATGACGATAAAGGGTGAAAGTCATTATTGAAGTTCTGTTGTGGTTGACTATAGGTTGAAAGGTCTGTCGCTGATGGGAATAGTTATTGTGGAGAATTGTCGAGGTTTGTGTGTATTGGGTAGTTAGCACACTACAACATGCTTCAATAACCTATTGTGAATGGACAACAAGGCGTTTCCAAAACCCCTGAAATTGTCCGTTTGCGTGTGACCAATCGGCACGGTCGGTCGCTAGACCCTGGGGTCATCAAGAGGGGGACCAGGGGAGGTGAGCCAACAGGCAGGTGTCGGTTGTGTCAAATAGGACACACTGGACCAGACAGATCAGAAATCAAGCGTTCTTAACCGTCCTATATGGCCGGGAACCTAATTGTTCCAAACTAATACCCTGGGCTGAAAGCTGACCCTGCACACACAGATCTCTCTATTATCATGATCGTCATCACTTCTCACACCTTTGTCTAGCTCATTGTTTAAAACACTGTCCATAGCCGTGCGCTGTCATCATTTCTTCTCGATCAACTGTTTTCAACCAGGCAACAAGTTTGATTGAATGACTTGAATCAATGTTGAAGTCAACCAAATTTTACTTCGAATTTTTTGGATATCCTCTGAATGAAAAGAATACCGGTAATGAATAAGGAAACGGCTCTGAAGCAATGTTCATCATCACAATACAACTAGACGTACATTACCGACCTTGTATTTATACCTCCGTTAAAATAAATTAAATGAGTAAGAACATAGGACTTTGGGCCTTAATTGTTTCCTCAACGATTTCTAGTAAAACTTTGTATAAAAGAAACACATATGTTGTAGATTTCCTAATATATGATAAAAAACAAATAGCTTTCTTTTTTAAGGACGGGAAACTAGAATGCAATGTGCAGTCTCAGGAATTAGCAGGTGTGATAATCTCAAAGCTTTCAGGATCATAGAGTCCAAAATTAAATCCCACTGACTTGTCTTCTGTAGGCAGCACAATGAATAGGATGGTCAGGGAGATGCCTTTAAATCTTATATATATCTTTATATACACCATCTGAGTATACTTCGCCTATCCGATACAGGAAAGAATCAAATTGCGGGTATATAAGGATTAATGTAAAACCAATTTACCTGGAATTTTCACGGAATTTGGATTAAACTAAATCTACAGGTATCATTTGATTGTTCTTAATACAACAGTTCAGTGTTTTGCTGATACATTACCAGTTAATCGTGCAGCTTTTGAATAAGTTTAACATCAGGCCCAAGAAACTTCGGTCAACTTTATGATCCTTGTAGGTTGACCAGAACACCTAAATCGTGACCTGGCATATAAGCTTTCAATTTGGTTAACTTACCTATAAAATAAACTTAGGGTATTTCTTGACAAACGTGCGTGAAACTCGTCATAATTTTGTATTATTATATAGAGTACGTAATAATGTATGAAAATATCACATCACCACCCATTGTTGGATGTTTGGTGCAACCAACCTGAAGCGACGGAAACATATTTTTCAACAGCCTTACGATGACTGACAAGGCCCATATATAGCATTTGTGCTGTCGGGTCGTTTGACTTTCAACGAACAACCATAAAATAAAATTTTGGCAATAACTTCTGGCTCAGAAAATCAATTATGAACGGTACGACTACAGACGTCAGCAGGCGGACGCTTGTTGGTTAAAGATCTTTAATGTTAAAACACACATATTTATGTAACTCCGACGGTAGAGTATTGGGCCAGTAATCCAAAGGTCCCGGGTTTGAATCCCGGTTGAGGCAAGCAAAACTCTTCTCTCTATATTTAAAAAAAATATATTTGTCAAAAAACTTTTTTGTCAAGTTTTATATATTGTTCAGAAATGTAATTGTAATTTCGCCATTATAGGAAAGGCATTTATGCATGATTTTCAAAACCTTTAGTGAAATAAAAATAGTGCGTAAAACTAAACCAATGAAAAGAAAAAGAAAAAAAAAAAAAAAAAGTGGCAAACCCAATTGATCAGCAGATATAAATTTGCAATATATCAGTATCAAACACATCGATAGGGATTCTCTTTCAGGCAAAACCTGAACTATTAAATACGCTTAACAGTTATAGAGTATTGCAGCTAATATTATTTATTGTGACTATATACTAGTCAACTACTGGGGAGTTTCACATAGTTATTATATAACAAAAACTCCCACGAAAGATAACAGATTTCATATCGAAACCACCATCATCGCGTAGATCACTCCTGCATCCAGAAAACTGAAATGTTGAGTTTATCTGTGTTTTTATTTCGTTACCTTTGTCTTTGATTTCGTTATCTTTGTTTTTATTTCGTTATCTTAAATCTCTTATAGCCCCATGCATGTTGTGGAATAACTGGTACCAAACCGTTATTATATAGTTTCCGCTACTTTTCATCTACCTATAAATAAGGTGTCAAAATGACGTTTTAAATTTGTGCAGGATTTATTTCAGTACAAAATAATTAATTTCACTACGAATTATTAAATTATATCAAGAATTCACGAGGAAACGAAGGAGAAAACAGGATTAGCGCCCAAAAAAAGTTTTGGGGAAACATTACCGTACCGGTAACTAAATAAAACTTCACGCGAAAATTATCGTTTTAGTTGTTATTATGTATTCTGTGTTATCTAAGTTTATCGGGTTTGATAGAGTTCTGGTAATATTCAATTCAAATATTGAATACCATAACGTTTGGTTGTTTTTATATTACTATGTGACCTTACAATATCAGAGAACTCAAGCTTTTGCCCCCTAAACAAGGTTGATCGACTTTAACACCAGGGGTGGGAAAAGTCACTTCAGTCGGTGTAATGGGTTACTTTTCGTGCTCAAAAACCTAAAATTCAGATTGAACAAACTCACCCATATTAAAGGGCACTGTGTAAACATAATAACAGATCGATTTAAAGTCATCCGTGGAACAAGTCAACTGCGTTATGGGTTAAAATCGATTAGAGAAAACAAATCTTCTAATCCTTTAAGCTAATTTAAGTTAATCCGTATTTGACTGGGGAATGTTGACAAGCTAACAAATATGCCTGTAATTCTGTATACGCTTCTGCTAATTACGTCAGGGAACGCCGTTCTTCGTTCTGACACGAACTTAACCAAACAGAAGCCTATAAGCATATATATGCAGAGAACATATTTGGAAGGCTTTTTTGTTTTTGACACACGTTGCATAATATATAAGGGACTGTAGAAAATAAAAGACGTACTCAATTGTATTGAATCATGGCTTGGAAAAAACTCGCATTATAACATAATAATCTATCGACTCAATATCAGATTTAAGATAAAAAGGATTGGAAAATCTTTAATTCAAATGCAAAAATATTTTCCTATTCTCCTAAAAAAAAAAAGACACCTAAATTCGATTTATGGTTTGTATGCAAGTGTCAGCCATGCAATTATTTCGCAAATATTTTACTTTTAGATATACAATAGACATATGTCCAAATTTGTTTATGTTTAGTTGATTTTGAACACACGAACATTTAATCTGAAACTTTAAATTTAGCACATTATTGGGTCCCATGTGAAGTGAAATACAGCTAGACTTCCATGCGGACAAAACATGTTGCTGTCATGTTATAAGACAATGGATGCTTTCAGTTGAATTAGAACTTTTTTAAATTGAATACTGCGGTATCAAAGAAAGCAGACAAGAACGAGCCGACCTTATAATTTAATTATGAAGTGAAAACTTGCATGTTGGTTTATTGTAACAAAGGATTTGTTGTTCTTGCACTGGAACCGTGTTGACATCTCTGCAATGATTAGTTCAAAATTGACCTTTGCTATCTTCCTGTGGTTTCACTGACGTCATTTTGTTTGACGTCAATAGAGCCAAAGATTGTGGAGGTACTGCTGTTTAGTTTTCTCAAGCTGTTGTTTCGCGAAGTCAAAGTCACATTAACTTCTGCAACTCCGTCAAGTTTTTTTCTGTGGTACAGTTAAATACCGAATCGAGACAAAATTCGGACGAATTATGTTGGCCTGCCAGTACAAGTGACTTGTGTGTAGAACAATTGAGTAAAAATTAAAACATATTTGTACTGCATAAAGTGTAGCGGAAATGCCTTGTTGGTTTAATATCAAATTCTCCTGAAATAAGCTTCCGATTTTTGGACACGAAAACAGATTGGCTATTGTTCACCAAAATGATGGAGTTTTAAACAAGAAAGGAATTAAAATAACAAAACGAGGAGAAGAACTTATTATTTATTATAATTATTTTGAAAAATTATGCCGCTATAGTCGTTATTTGGGTTAGTCGATGTTTGGGAACTATTTGTAAGGCATATTCTCCAAGTGAATGGCAGCTCAGTATGATCTGTTGACAACCTTCATATGAGACGCCAAAAGCAATGTGTACTGTTGGGAGTTTTGATTTAATATTTGTCTAAAAATTGACAGACGCCACGACATAACGTTAATCTAACATTTCCTACAAGAACAAACATGGGGCATTTAAATGTCGGCAGTGTTTGGCAATTTAAGCCGTGGTGAAACTGATCTTTGCTAATCAACCGCGTTTACTTTCTAAATTTTAGCGGCCCTGAGTTTGTTTTCTTGTTTAAGCAAGTCAAACCGAAAGCAAATTGCCAATGTTGTTATTATGTTGAATTCAATATTGTGGCCATTCTCCTTAGAAGCCCGATAAGAATACAGACGGTTCAGTCTAACATGACCCTTGGAAAGTTACATTAACTGTTATGGATACAACATCAGCTGTTATTCAATAGCAATACATTAGTTCCATTGGGATAAACTGCGGAAGTTTAAACAGATAAGCTGCTAGATAAGGAAATCATATTGGCTAAGTGTAATTCTTTGAACAACAACTAATAAAAATGTACAATCGGCATACTTACATACGTATTTTACTATACAATAGGCATTTATTATATTGTTTAATACACTCTTATAGGAATAATGGTTATTTAAGGGTTCTTTAGAAAAGGAATGGTTCTATATGGAACCGCTACGACAGTAACGTTTCTTTTTACATAAGAAGATATGGAGAAATAATTGGAACAGTTACTGCAAGCGTTTCGTACAGAACCATAAAGGGTCCCACTAAAGCCCTGGCTGAAGAACCAATAAAGGTTCCATTAAAGCCATATTTGTTTCCTAAGAGTGTACCATCCTGGTTGTAATATGCATTGGCAATAAATGTTTCTTAAATACGGACAGTAATCTACTCAGTACCGGAAATCGAACCTATATCCCTGTAAAAAGATCATTGGAAGCAAGTGTCAGCCACCTATCCCTCAGTGGAGAATTTGTCTGCAATAAGCCTATCTGTATCTCTCCCATATACAGATGCACCTTATCAGATTTGCCTCGAAGTTTTCATATGTTTGTTTTTCAGTATAGGGCTATACGTTTTTCCGGATAGGCATATATGTTTATTCTTACGACAGCTAAACGAATAATATAGATAAAGGTCATTTCTCAAAAGAAACAAAAAAACGTCATTCTCAGTCAAAAGTCTGTGGGTTTATAGTAAAACAAGGTTCGGTACATGTAAGAGACTCATTCACATCTATCTTCTCAAATATGTTGACTTATTCAATATTATTTGGAATGTATAATTAAACCACAGGCAATGGACAGTTATATCAAATGGAGTAAAAGTAGTAACTTTATAATGTACTAATGTGATAATGTATATGTGGAAACCAGTTCAGTTCTAAAGTATTTTTTATTTCAACCAGCTGGATCGTTTTGGAAATTATTTCAGTTGCATTATATAAATTGAAAATAATTTATTAAAAAAAACATTCTTTATAAAAAAAATAGTGAGGAAACACTGACTAAAGTTCATTATACGATCTTTAAATCTGACCTAATGAACCATATACTCAGCGTGATTCAACCGAATCCTCTGTTGTTGACTGATTCAAAGAACTTGCACGGGCTCCGAAAATAGTAAATACTAGAGGGGGTGATTTATAGCGGCAGTAGAACCCTACAGTATTAACAATTTAGTAGTACCAGAAGTAGTAGTACAGTAAAACAGTCAATAAGGTTTCGGTAGTATATATCCGGTTTACTTATAGTACAAAGTCGACCAAAAGAGGCTGGATTCAAAACGTTATTGATTTTTGCCATAAACAAACCAACACCAGTCGAGTAGAGACCGACGGGCTGCTTGGTAGGTTGGTTGGTAGGATGGTTGGTAGATTGGTTTTTTGGTGTGTTGGCTGGTTGTTTTGTTTCATTTATCATATTTATTGATTTATTGGTTGATTGATTCACTGCTTGATTGATTTTAAAATCGTGCTCAATAATATTGCAATGGTAAATAACCACATACAGATTAAGGAGAGTATGAATGTTTTTTTAAGCATACTGTTTTATGGATATACAGGGCTGACGATCATATATTATTCATTTCAATGTTATTTTGAGCATCCCAAAGTTAGAACTAATTCGCAATTTTAGAATAAAGATCACTTCGATTAATTTTTAGATATTATTACATGTCAATATCTTTAGGTACGGCTGTATTGTAACACATAAAGTTTGCAAGATCTGTAGAGTTTTGAAGGAAAAACTCTTATGCAGAAGAGTATAAATCTAAACCATATATATTGTTACGGTAGATACCAATCAGAAAGAAAACGATCAGCGATTTTATTTATTTACAATATTTATTGTAAAATAACAACAACAATAACAGTGATATACAGTATAGTATTCAATGGCAGAAATACTTTAAGAAATACAATTGAAGTTAAGAGACAATGGACATATTAGGCTTATATAAAGCAACTTACATTTATAAAGCATACATATAATACCTGCCTTATAATAGAGTCCAAATGTGTTGACTTTTAAAACCGGTCTGTTGTGACAATCGGCAACTTCTTCGAAGTCTACATAAAATCCTTAGATACACAGTTCCAAGGTATAAAATACGGAATTCTTCCACAATAGGGCGATCACCTAATCTTCAAAGTGACGGATGTCGAAAATAATTTTCCTCAATATGATAATTAACAAAAAGTCCCTTGAAATTTAGATTCGGTAATAATCTGCTCACAGAGGTATTCAGTATAGGTTCAAAATTCAATGAAGTACAAAGGCTGTCCAATTATTTGATCAGTTTGCGTATCTCGGACATGTGACTGCCTCTACAATGTGTAGTGAATGGCTTTTTACTGATCCCCTATCGTACAATCAATCTCACTTATATAGGGAGATGCAGAAGTTTCCAGTTATAATTTTAGAATAACAACCCATAGAACACTCTGAAAACCCTAATATTACCCAATCAAAATATTTTAAAACAATAAGTTCTTGGTCAGAGAAACTACTGGAAAAATGCAAGTAAACAAACAGTGACTGACAGATGACAAGTGGGTCACTATAGCTGTCTAGCAAATTCAACATAAGGGGTCATTGACCTGGGTGATTTTCAACAATGTACACTGGTCAAAACTTCATACATAAAGATACTTGAATCTATTTATAGCCAATGACTTAAAAACACATCTTGAAAATCACTGTGTAACATTCTCTATTTAATTGAGCCTTATAATACAGTTTATGATTATTTAATAAACATGGCTTATGACAACGTCTGTATATAGATTTAGACTAGAAACGGCTATTGGAGGATTTTAATTGGCTGTTCAACAGTAAACCCTGATCTGGCATTCCTCGGGAAACTGGCATTCCCATATCAGAGGTCATCGAAAACGAATTTGTATAAAGCCGGTGATTTGTGAGACCACATAAGTGTTGTTGCTGCCGAAGTTCACAGGATTGTCATGTATTCTGTTGGTATATCTCTTGTTGATCATAATCTGCATCTTGACATATTTCAAAGCAATTATGACGTTTGCTTGATTTATTAGTAGAGTAACGTCGTACACAATCTCATATAAATAGACTGCTACAAAATCCAAAGAAGACAAATTTGTTGTCTGCCTTTAGAAATATATACATATATTAGTATACATGACCAGCCACATTTGTATAAAGTGCTCGGTTCCATCGCTAGGCCCAAATGACAAAAATAAAATATGACCCCCAAAAATAAGGATAAAAGGTATAAGATAATAATGTCGAAGTGCTGGTGATGAATGATTATGCAAATAGTCAGTAAAAGATAGGTCATTACTGTTTAATCCTCTAGATTACATATATAATATCCTTTTTGCTTGAACTAAGCTGACAATAGACACATTCGATTTATTCATTAAGCACAGTGAAGCCGTTGTCTAGAATTTTTTAGAATTAAGTTTCGTTGAGTACGTCAAATACGAATTTTATCTCTGTTAAATCGGACCCGTGTTCAGTAAACAATAATCGAACAAAAATCGTATTACATGGCTTTACCTTGCTTAACGAAAAATCCCAGTCGAATGCGTCTATTATGAAACCAGGTGTGATAAGCATCAGATTTAACTGTTTAGCTCAAAGATTATTTGCCGTTCGTTTGTTTTCAGACTAGTGTACCCAACGGCTCAATCTGTCATTAAACCTAGGGTTTATTCTATATAAACGGTGTAAACTGATCAATGACATACACCCGAGGAAAATGAGTTGAGTTCTCTATAAACAAACAAATCCTGCTGTTCGACTAAACTAACGATTGTGACGCCTCGTTAGAACCAATCTTATCTGACCAACCAGAAGCTGTCGTCTAAGCATTGCTGTAAGCGGTATCATTGTTGATACGCCCACATGGATATATGTCCATCACAGCCTTGATAAATACTGGGCTATAGTTGTCGTTCTTTTTTATAATATAATTCTGCACAGCTCATTAAGACAGAATAACATGCATATATTTTTCTGATGGTGGACATATTGTTAAATCGGTCCATAAATATGTTAACAGTCAGTTCTCTTTTAAAAAAAAATGGATACAAAAACATACCGGGATATAATAACATGTTAGTAGAATATTCAGAATTTGGATGAACTGGAATATGCAAATTTTTTATTATGTATCACAGTCCTAAGTCCCTAAACAGACAACTTCAATAGATTTGTTTGTTTGTTTGGAGTTTAACGTCGTACTCAAGGGCATTTCGCTTATATGACGACGGATTGTCCACTTCACACTGTTCATGCCCTATTACGGTGGAAAACCGGGAGGAAACCTCGTACAAACCACCCCCGCGGTTGCCGGGGCCACATCTTGTGACTCACTCATATACATGCTGAGGGTCGACAGGTGGACTCGATCCCGTGAACGGTACATCGCGCACTCGCTAATCACCTAGCCACGGCCACAGGCCCACTCCAATAGAAAGAGAAAGTATTTGAATTTACATGTATCTTAAGGCGATCAAAGAGTCAGTAAAGTGTAAAGACGTCACACAGGCCCAACCATAAACCTTTAAATGCTTGACTCTGTCGTGAATCGAACCCTCGGCCACAAAAGTCAGGCACCGAATCGCCTGGAGTAAATGCCGGCCACCTAAAACACTCAGCCAACCGACCGGCCTCATACAATTCATTACTTTGCTCCGTCGAAGACGATTTCGCGACATTGCTAAATAAAGAGCGGTTGTCGATACCTGAAACACATGACTGCCATTCGGGACTGTTCATCTTACAAAGCAAGCTTTAGTCGTTAACCCAAACCGTTTTACTCACTGGAATCTGGGTCTTTTAAAAGTTATGGAAATGTTGATTTAACTATCCGATAGCGATAGCAACTCACCAACAACTTACTTAAGAACAAGCGTTACCTCGACTGCCATGTCAAATAAGATATCGCCATTAGGCTAACACACGCAAGCCCCCAATCACACTATTGTGTATAAGTGTCAGTTTTTTTTCTTATCCCTCATTTCTTTGTAACATTGCTTTGTTTGTTTGTCTTTTTTGTTTGGATGGTTTCCCGTTTTATTTTTGTTTGTTTGTATTTTCTGTATTTTTTTTTTTTTTTTTCGTTTGTTAAGTTGTTAATTTGTTTGGTTTTGTGCTAGCAAGACCCCAATCTCATGATTAAGGTATTGCTAGCACAAGTCTGCTGGTAAATCAAGAGGCAGTTGACATATGATAATTAATCTCAGTCACTTAAATATTTTAATTGTAGAGATCTCGACCGGAATTCCAGATTTCAATCATATATTCACCTATAATATACAGAACAAACTTGTGTGGCGTGGTGGTGTTCGTGTGTAACTACAGATATAGGGTTCGAAAGACCTGTTGGTGTGATACCGTGGAACCGGTTGCTCGATGCGATATTAACGGGAAAGACAACTGCTTTTTATATGCAATAAAAAATATTAAGTTTAGGTCTAAAAAAAGTTGTATTTCCCTTTAAATTTAATCCGCTATTCGAAATAACGGGGAAGTCTCAGTCACATCCGGGACCAATATAAAATCTTATCATATACCTATGAGCCTCACCACACAGATACAGAGGCATTGTATATTTATCCGTATCAGATGGTTCATATACGTACGGTCTGAAAAGGGACTGCTTTCAATGTTTACATTCTATATGA
>JARFOD010003448.1:0-11737 GCA_031763545.1 Mopalia muscosa | reverse complement strand
CTTGTCTAGACTAAACAAATTAAATTATGTATATATATATTTCTTTTTTTTCGGTGAATAAATATTTCAATTCAATTACTTCAAAGAATTCTGCATGAAAGAGGTACATAAAAACCTGTCATAAAACCTGTTTTTTGTGTTTTCTTTTTTCAGTGTACTGAAATGTCTACTCCTCTGGTGTTGTTATACCTACAGAATGTTTTTTTGTACATTTCATTGACAACATATAAAACTAATAAAACAGCCATTCAGATTTTTATATCTTGTTTTGTTTTAAGTTGAAATTTCCCTATTTTGAGTCATTTTTTTTTGCCTTCACCACAATATTGCAATAAAACTAAGACAACCAGCAATAAACTGAATATTTTGTTTTTTCGTTCATATAATGTATTACACATTGATGTAAAAATGAACAGTTGATTTTAAAGGTGTATAAGATTTGCAGCAATTTAAAAAAAGAGGAAGCAAAAATTTACTCTTTATCCAAAATATTTGTTTCTGTAAGTTTTAGGAAAAAATAATTTACTTATTATCGTTCTGCACAAAAAGATGATTCAGAATATATATACATGTGTTGCAAAATTCACAGTCGTTTAGAAGTAAAACGCAGAAAGGTAAAAACACACTGTAGAGGGCTTAGAGTATCCTTAAACCATAGAGACTTTGTGGCTGAAATCTTTTCACAGTGTGACTAAACAAAAATAACAATTCTTAAGTCTATGTACATGTAGCAGTACAGTTTAAAGTTAATTACGTTAGCCTGTCTGTGCCTATTGCTAGTTTTATCCAAAATTCCTTCCATTTCAGTACTAAACCTTAAATAAGATGACCACCCTTACCACAACTTAAATAAAAAAATTATTGGAAAATGTTCAAACAATTTTTTCAAAATTTTAATCTTTATCGTTTATGCTACAAGACAGAATTTAAACAATGAACTGATCAATCATTTATCCACTCTATCACTATTCGGCACTTACATACATATATGTATCAGTCACAGTGTGAAAAGGTTTATGCTGTTAGTCTCAATGGTTGAAGAGCTGCTTCAATCCTTTACTAGCCCCGTGAGGGAGCGGGTGGGCCATGGCCCTGCAGAATACTTCCTCAGCTTCCTTGGTTAATCGTAAGAGGCGAGAAAAGAGGCTGCTTTCTGTTGCCCTGACGTTCGCAGAGCTAAAGGGTTTGTTTGTGATGTTCTGTATTTCTGTCCGTCGTGATATAAGTGAAATACCCTTGAGTACGACGTTAAACACCAATCAAACAAACAAACAAATATAAGTGAAATACCCTTGGCACAGCATTAAACACCAATCCTTCAATCATTGTTTTATTCCAATAGTTAATTTGTTGATTATATGTTACAGTTGAGGGAGACAGTGGAGAGGGGTATCTCAGTCCAGCTAAGAGATTGAATTCTGGACCAAGCTCCCCAGAGAAAGCAGGAGTCGGTCTTCTTGCTCAACCCTTGTCTCACAGGTACCTCTATATATATATTTGTATTAAAGTGACAGCACTGAAGGAAGAATAATTTTTTATTTTATGGTTGTTTTGTTGAGGCTATTTCCTGTTGATGTACACCACAATTCTTAGGCATGGTGTTACACCACAATCAATCAATTTTATTTAGCAGCATATAAATACTTACTTACATTTGTGCAATCAAGCTGTAGAAGATGTTTAAATTAATACGTCATGTAGATGAAGCTAACTTGAATGTGGAATATGAAGGGTGTATTATGTTACCCAGGAATAAAACTTTACTAAATTTACTGTTAGAATTTCCTGACTTAAATCATCGCTGGTTACAGGAAGTTCCTGTTGCTCTATAAAGGTGGATGAGAGAAAACTTCCTGGTGACTTGGGGCTAACAAGCAGTAGGAAGAGCATCTCTGTTCATACTATGCATCTTGTCATTGTCCTGTCTTGCCTTTGGTTGTACCAGTGACATCATGGATGGTTTCCTTCGCCCATTGGCTGAATGACATTATGTTGTCTACAAGGTTAAAGGCCAACCCAATGAACAAATTCCCTCAGAAAGCTGTCAGTTATTGGTCTATACCTTGTGTGTACCACTGCTTGAAACCTTGAAAGTGCTTCAATTTATAACAAATAGCTATGAGTCGATATGTTTGTGAGTTTGTCTGTCTTTGAATTTCAACCATACTTAGACAAGGTCTGTGTGAATTGAACAATCCTTGAGTGCAATGTTAAACCCCAATCAAACCTTCAAACCTGTCTTTGACGGGTAGATTTATTTCATCATAGGAATAGAGAAGAAAGGACTTGTCATTTGCATCATGTTTGTTTATTTTTCCTTAACCAAACTTTTCTGATCTCTGACAATTAGCAGAAGACTAACACTTCATACATGTACTCCAGAATTTTGTCGCTGTGATAAAACTAGAGTAAAAACATGTCAATATGTCTACATTCGGTTTTCTGCCTTTGACATGGATTTGTAAAGCTGCATCTTCTAACATAATAGAGCAAACATTGGGCAAGCGGAAATCACAGGTTTTGTTGTAATGCTGACCTAAGAGCAATAGAACAGTTTTTAATTAGTGAGTTTAAGAGGACGAAGCCAATCTGTTTGTGATGTCTTTGTATTGTCTTTTGAGTGTCCTGTATTTGTCCTGTGATGTTTTTGTTTGCCTTCACCCATTTGGATGGCACGCCGTAACACCTTAAATACGGTGTTAAACCCCAATCAAACAAACAAATATTTTGTCTTACACTGTGACAAGTATAATTTTTTAAGTTTTGTTTAACAAACTAATAGTCAGAGGTAAACATGTGTGTTTTATGTAACTGTTCAATGTGGCACAGTGGACTATACTGAATACTACACCATGGTCATCTGTAAACTGTGATGATGAATGATAAAACAGTTGCTCATATATCAATCCCTGAGAAAGACAAAGAAATACTGAATACCTAGAGAAACCAATAGCTCTTCCTGTAAACCTTCAAGGACTGTTTGTTGATACTGTAGGCTGCTGTCCTGGTTTAGTGGTGTCAACCTGCTAATACTACTGTGATCGTTGGGGGGGTTTTAACAAGGTTTTTTTTAATTGGTTTTCATCCTATTTAAGCAAGGTACAGCGTGAAATGGACAATCTGTCGTCATTTAAGTTAAATACCCCCCTTGAATATGATGTTAATCCCCAAGATCTAAATGTAACATTCAGACTACGTGTATTAATCAAATGAATACTTTATGGTTTACAGTGTATCTTTAAGCAGTGTTGAGAGTGGAAGTCCGGATCAGACAGTACCACATGCCACATCAATGGCTGTCGATGGTGTCCACATCGTCGCCAGGAAATCACATTGTTTTGGCTTCACACCTGTGAGAGAGCCATCTACGGACATGCAGACTACTGACTCTGAGACCTCTGATATCGTAGAAATGTCCGATGGTCACGAGTTGAACACAGATCACCTGGTGTCACCATCTAGTGATACGTCCTCCAGTTTCTCCCACATGAAACAGACACAAGTCTGAGAGCAGTCACCAGGACCTTGCAATTATTGACACTAGTCCTGGCCTCGGTAACGTGTATATATTGAAGACTATTTCTCTGTTCTGCGACCGGTTGCTCAAACACCAAGATTTAAAAGGAATAGAGGATTAGATCACTAATCCACGATAAAAGGTTGACTGATTAACCAGGATTTAGGTTGTCCAATTAAATCACCAATCCAGAATTAAGGTTTGCGGATTAAATCATTATACTAGGATAAAAGGTTGGCAGATTAAATCACTAAACCAGAAATTAAGATTGGCGGATTAAATCACTAATCAAAGATTAACGTTGGAGAAATAAATCACTAATCCTGGATAAAGGTTGGTGGATTAAATCACTAATCCAGGATTAGGGCTTCAAGTTTATCTGACATGATCTGTAATTCTTGTATTGAATTTATAAGACTTTCGAACAGCCAGGCCCAGAAAATCTTGAGACGGCAATGGACAACAGCTCGCCTGATGTGAAATAAAGTATTTATGTGCTGTACAGTATGTTGATGTGATATGGTGTGTTCCTATCCTATATTAGTATCACTTGGTTAAATTTGAAACTGTCCCTGTATCCTACCTATGGCTTCACATGGTAAGAATGTCATTGTTTCAATGGGTGAGATGGGTGAAATATTTTTCTGTGTTTTTTTTTTTCCCCCCCATCTCATTCGAACTGAAAATGGGTTCAGTTGGTGACTGGTGAATTAAGATAATTTTGTTTTGGATGACCCTTCCTGGTATACCTTATAATGTAATTAAGATAATATGAAATCAATTCAGCCTTTTGAGACAGATTATATTGCAGCATTTTCTATCAATTGTTTTCTGGAAGTTTAATCATCTGTATATATATATATTTCTAAAAAGTAATCACACTGACACAGGGATGTAAACTAAATAAAACCAAAAAATCCTTTTATGTTTTAGATAATTTCCTAGTGACAAGTTTATATAATAAATAGAACATCTTAATATTTGATAAGGCTCCATGGCTAATACTCCATGGGTTTGAGTTCATTCATTGACCATAAGCCAAAAAATCCTTTTATGTTCTAGATAATTTCCTAGTGACAAGTCTATATACTAAATAGTACATCTTGATATTTGATAAGGGCTCCATGGGGGTTTGTGGTATCTATTGACCATAAACCAAAAAACCATTTCATGTTCTAGATAATTTCCTAGTGACAAATATATATACTAAATAGAACATCTTAATGTTTGATAAGGGCTCCATGGCTAATAGTCCATGGGATTAAGTTCATCTATTGACTACCAGGTATATTAGTGAATCACGCGTGGCTCCAGCAATCACAGGCGTGATTTACATTGTGTTTAAGCAAGGAACAATATAAAAATCGCAGTGGATAATCCATTTTCATATGTTTTACTTAAAACACTAATTAAACAAACAATCTTTGATTTAAATTTATTTAAAAACAATAAGTTTTATATCATTTGGCAATTTCTACCACCCAGATCAATCCCTTTGAAATTGTAAAAGTAACACAGTATTAAGTTGTAGAAAATCTTTTAATGACTCTAATGGTAAAGTGCATATATACAGTGAGTTATCAGTGGCAAACTCCTTCAAGTGCATTTCAAATCAAAATTAAAACATTGTGGGTTATTTTTAATATATATATTTTCTTATATATTTAATACAATGTTAATTACCTTAATATTTCGTTTAGAGGTAACTTTAAACCGTGCAATGCCAATTAAACACGTAGATTGGAATTGAATGCAGACTGTTATGTGGATAAATTACCTTATAAAATTCAATATTCAACAGCTGCTCAATGGAGTAAAAAAATGCATTTCAAATTTACCAATATTCTCAATTTTACAATTTTTTTAAACTGAAATGAATGAAGGCCTGTCTGAGGATAGTCTGTTTCATCTATAAGCATACTGCTTTACCTAACATGCTGCTTTACTTATCAAGTTAACATGAGACAGAGGAACATCAATTTTCCAACAGAGGGAAACACTTCACATGTTATGGTTAAGTTTATAGTATAGCAAGTACTGTTGGATATATGTAGACTGCCGCCATATAGGTAAAACAGCCTTGAGCACAGCTGTTGCTCTGGTGCTCTTAGAGCTAAGGGGTAACGTGAAACCATTCTGTTTGTGATGTCATATTACCCCCAATGATGGTTCTGTCTTGTCTTTGTTTGTTGTCAGTGGTGTCGACTGTCAAGGGTGGCTGCTTCACCCGTTGAGCTGGCACCACATCATGCGAGTGATTAACCTTCAGTACAGGGGCAAACCCCAATCAAACAAACACACCCTTGGCCTTGGGCACAGTGTTAATAAACACATATGAATCAATCCGTGCATGTATATTGAGTTTGTAATATATTGTACATTGCCTAATTGCTGAACTTCATTTCACTGCTGATCATAGGGGAAAATAAACCAAACATTAAAAAAATCCAGCAAGTGTGGGACACCGACAAACTATCAAACGGGAACCGAATCAGCCATCTTTGTATGGAGACTATGACTGTAAGGCCCTTACTGTCCATCCTATAATTAAATGGTTTTAAATTCATTTATTAAAACAATAAAACAGTCAATTCAAGCAACTTTTCTATTTCTTAGCCTAAATGAGAGCATTTATGACTACCCAGCATTTTTAGCCAGTGTTCAGAACGAAAACAGTTGATATACACAGTGGCTGGTCAGGTCATTACCCAGAGTTCCTCACAACTAAAGATACACTTGTCTGCAATGTGACGTCACCATTTCTTGCTGGTCTACAATGCCAGGGACATTACCACACAGCAGGTACATACATCTAGTTAATAGACTTCTGATTAAATCAATAAAACAGTCAATACAATTCTCAGGCTAAACATACAAGAGCATTTTTGACTACCTAACAAATTTTGAAACTTTCACTGATTGGTTCAGCAAATGTATTGAGCACATCAATAATTTGATTTAGTGCCCAACTTTAATAGCCATCCCCTATCAGTGGTATATTTTAATAATTATTATACATGTATATGTATACATGAAGAAATAAAGCAGTAAAGAAAACTCTCAAAAGAAACTTTTGGACATTATCAATATTTAGACTTTATATCATCATCAGGGGCCAGTTGCTCGAAAGAGTATTAGTGACTAAAACCAGATTAAATGGCTTATACCGGATTAGAGATAGACCTACAACATAGCGTGACGTCATCTAATAGAGGATTAGAGATAAACCTACAACATGGTGTGACGTCATCTAATAGAGGATTGGAGATAGACCTACAACATAGCGTGACGTCATCTAATAGAGGATTAGAGATAGACCTACAACATAGCGTGACGTCATCTAATAGATTAGTGGATTAAAGATAGACCTACAACATAGCGTGACGTCATCTAATAGAGGATTAGAGATAGACCTCCAACATCGCGTGACATCATCTAATAAAGGATTAGAGATAGACCTACAACATGGCGTGACATCATCTAATATAGGATTAGAGATAGACCTACAACATAGCGTGACGTCATCTAATAGATTAGTGGATTAGAGATAGACCTACAACATAGCGTGACGTCATCTCACACCAGATTAAATCGCTAATAGCGGATAAGAGATAGACCTACATCATGGCGTCATGTCATCTTACACCAGATTAAATCGCTAATAGCTGATTAGAGATAGACCTACAACATGGCGTGACGTCATCTAATAGAGGATTACATTTAATAGTGCTTCCAGCAACTTGCTCAAGGAGGTTTAAGGTTATGTAATGTACAAAGGAAATAACAAATAAGTGGGTGATACCAGAAACGCTAACCTTAAAATCGGTCCTCTAACAGTTTGAATAGTTATGCTATACCATATCTATTAGACAAGGTAACAAAATTATCGTATGTTTTGTATGAAATAGAAAAATAGAGAACTTTAAAAAAAAAAAAAATTGGTGGGATAACTAACATTAGCATTTTCCTCTGGTTTGCTGATTTTTTTTTAAAAAGAATGTGCCTTTGTGGAATATAAAGCAAAATACTTTCAAATGCAATCTTCATTGTTAATCAGATGACAATTTCGGTCAAAATCAGTAGCAAAATGCAAATATAGACAAACACTGCAAACAATTTGGGAATCCTATAAATCTGTCCTTCTAAATTGAGTTTGCATAACTATTGGGAAACCCTGTTTTGTCCGTTCTCCATAACAGTAGAGGTCTTAAAAGTTATTCCCTTTGTACATTACATTTCCTCCAGATGTGGACTAAATTAAAGTAAAAATATTGGAAAACATCGAACAGGTCTTTTCTGAGTTTCTTTTACTGCCTTATTATGCCCAAGTGTTCAGTAGATTTTTTACATTCTGCAGTACTAAATTTCAACAAAGTAGGATATCTGATGTTCACAGATCTGTCTAGTTCTCATGGTAAAAGAGAGATTTCGTATGGTAATATTTTCCTCTAGATACTAATTATTACATGTTTTAGTGGCAGAAAGTCACTCTTCTACGATATTTAATAATTGTTGGCATTGTTGGTAGGAGATATACATTGGAAGAACTTTGATGCGGAACTCAAACCGTTTGAATCAACTTTGATTAAATTTTGCTGGTCAACAAAATACGCAATGAAAGTGTAAATAATTAAATAATGTAAATCAATGTGATGCGTGTATGTAACTTATGTATATGTCACACCATTGTAAATAAATCTAAATCTCATATCCTGTATTTCCTTGTTGGTGAATTAGTAAACATCGATGACATTGAAATCAATGGGTGAATGAAGAAGGCAGGGGTGCTCTTTGGGTTTGATGGCCATCCATTGGTACATGTTAAATGTTAATCTAACATTTGCTCCAATGACAATTGCCCTTAAAAAAAGCAAACAATTGCTCTTGCGATTAACTGTTAAATGAAACGTGTCCTATAGCCACAATTGTTTGGCGACCATTGTTCCAGTCATAATTGCTTAGGCATAATGATTTCTAAGATTGTTGGCGGACTGTACATCAGACTCTCTTTACATGGTTCACAGGATCGAGTTCGTCTGTCTACCATCAGGTATATGAGTGAGTTACACGTTGTGGCTCCGGATATTGCCGGGGTGGTTTTTACGAGGTTTCTCGCCAGTTTTCAACTGTAATAAGTCAAGGTGCAGTGTGAACTGGATAATCCGGTATATAAGTGAAATAACCTTAAGTGCGACGTTAAACCCCAACCAAACAAATAGATAAACAGTTTACATGTCTAATCAGGAGAAAACTGTAAATACAGTTTTGGACATGTCAAAATAAATGACCCTTATCGCAAAGAAAAATCATTTTGCTTTTCCAAAAATCTGTGTGCATGCAGCAAAACAGTGGTAATCAACGGTTTGAGCTATCTGTAACCATGTGCCAAACCGTGAATACCTCAATATGGGAATCCAAATTGCCTGGCCCTCTGGCTAAGAGCAGTTTGTTAAAGTGTTACAATGCTCTCTTTTTTAATCACTGAAACACTGTTTTCCAACATTGAAGAAGCTTCCTGTTTTATGAGTGTACAAGTGTTTGTCAGTTCCTGGTGCAATACACCACCGTTATATAAGTGAGAGATGCTTGAGCACTGCCTAAAACATCAATCAATCAAAAATGAATGTTTTTTTTTCCCCCTATAAAACCTTATGCATGCCATTTGAACAATGTATATCCTCTTTTAAACAGAAAAAATAATTTGCTGAATTAAAAAACTTGAAATTAAAATTGTTAAACAAAAACAGTAGGGCAAATGTAGCAATTATACAAGTTATGTTGACAGAGCAAATGCCTTCTGGGTAAAAAGTACACGGAATGTTTGTCGCCATAGAAACTGTTGGAGGAATTGTCAAGAAATAAATAAAATAGTTTCTCTCTTAGTCTAAGTCACAACTGAAACGTTGTGTTGCCTTGCCATGTAGATTTGATTTCCTGAAAAATCGGACAGGTGCTTGACAGCACTTCCTGTTGCCCTCAGAACTAAGGGTCAACACGATCAGTTTAAGATGTATTGTGTCTTCTCTCTTGATTGCCCTATGTTATCATTGTTTATACCAGAGGCATCGAGAAGCAGAAGTCTCCCAAATACATTCTGGTATCCGCACTGCATTCCGTACCATTGCTCTCTTCAATAGCATTGTGTTTTCTGTTTAGTCGTACAGACAATGTTTGTGAAGATTTTAAAATCTTAAAATTTGAACCAATATCAAATTCTTATTTTTTGATCAAAGTTTAAAAATCTCTGTTAGCACTTTATCACATACTATTAATGTAGAATTCCTTATTCCTGTACATCCTTGCCCAATCTGAGTGACTGATGTGACACTAAGATTTTTACACTACAAAGTTCTTACTCTAATTTCGAATCAATACCAATATAAGACGTTAGCCAAAATTAGCCAAGATAGATAATGAGCCCACCTCCCAGGAGGAAACTGAGCCTATTTATTTGCTAATAAGCCGAATTCCATTTAGGCCCTGCATAAAACAAGAATGAAACTGGTATACATCTGGCTTACTGGAACCATTTATAAACTATTGACAGTCAGATAATGTGGTATAGGCTATATAAGGAAGAAAGGCTATTTATTTTACCACAAATAAGATAAATCTCCATTGACCTTGTTAGGCCCTACGGTTTTTAGTTTTTAGTTTTTTTAGGTTGCATTTTTTTGTTTCCACCTCCAGACTTTTATTTTTTGCTTTACAATTCTAGTGGCAGAAAACATAAAATTTCCAGAGGTGAAAACATTTACCCTTATATATAAGTGGAAACGATTTCACTTTATTATCCCATACTTTTAAATTATAAATTTTATTTTATTTGTTTAAACTGAACATTTATTTTTATCGTATATATATGGGCTGGTCAAGTTCTCCATAGAAGCCCATTCGTATCTAAGCCTTATAAATAGCATGGACTCGTAACAGTTTTCGAATTATAAGGTAATGTTATACAAGACTAATATAGCCGTGGCAATCTGGCTGTAATAAGCATGGGAAGGGAGACAACTGGGTTTAAACCTATTAGAGTTGGCGGGAAATAAGGTGAGAAACAGGTAGATTTTGTGACAATTATGCTTCATTATACATCAGAAATTTTAGATCTTCTGGATTTCTCCAGTGAATGTAAGAGTGGATTCCGTATTATGGATACTTTCATTCTGCACTCAAAGCTAAGCGGAATATAGCAAGTGACAGAAAGCTTTTTTCGAAGTTTATAAATAACGAAAAATGGACCCCAAACAATGACAAGCATGTCTTAGTTGAATGACAGAAGACGTTTTACGAGGATTTATTGAAGGCCAACTTCATCATCAATTTTATTGGAGTTTCTAGAATTTTTGTCCAGGTTCCTAACACAAACTCACCATACGCTGTCATAGTCATTGTTCTGTATCACCTTCAGTCTTGGTTTTGACATTTTATTGACATGGTCATACATGTACATAGGATAGGCCTGCCTATAATATTTGGGCCACTATGTTTTCTGACACCACACAACCCTAGGAACCCTTCTGTAAGTTGAAATAGAGTCACATTGCAGAGGTTATTGTCAAGAAATATTGCCATGAACAATGTCTCCCCCTTTTGTATGTCAGTAGGCATATCACCCACTTTTTAAAAAAACATGTTATCACAGTTTAAATGCCTATGGAAGGAAGGTCTCTACTTTAGTATTACAAATAGCAAAGCACAGATTCAGAGGATATGTGGTGGCCACACAATATCTGTGGAAGTGTCTGAAAATTTTATATTTTTTCTGCCACCAACGATGCTCAGGTCAGAACATTTGGTCTGCAAATTAAAAAAATATTAACACAAATATATGATTTGCAAAGGAAAGTAGCATATAATAATAAAATTTAAAGCTACAGATTTGTTTAGAGCAAACGATGGCTCTCGGTTTATCAAACATTTAGCAGATTGTCTCCTTGAAATTTCCTCTATAAACAAAAGATTGCTGCTCATGGGACAACATGGCTTACCACTGAGGGGCTTCATACAAAGGTGGGAGGTGGGAACAATGACCTACTTGCACGGACTACACTTGTATGACACAGGCCAGTGCTTGTTCAGTGAGGGTGCTCTCTACCAAGGGGGTGTCCAAAGTGTACAGTAAAACTGATGTCAGACCAAACTGATATATTAACTAAATTACAAATGTTATATTATCATGTAGAACAATGATCATTTACATGGCAAACCAAAATTGAC
>JARFOD010003437.1:0-11738 GCA_031763545.1 Mopalia muscosa | reverse complement strand
ATAAGCAGAAGTCCATTAACTAGAATTATGAAATGCCCTGTAAGATAGTGTAGCTTTAAGAGATAGGGAGATGTGGGTTAGCAAAGCATTGCACCAGTTACATTCAAGTTGGTAAAAGTCATGTTTTCCTTTGCCTAAATTAATCTAATCCCCTGACCAAAATGTTATTTATTTTGTATATATATTCTCTGTTGTTGGTATTTTTTAAAACAATTGACTTGTATAAGGTTTCTGTGCAGAATAGAATGGTAGGAATCTGGACAACATATACTTTCCAACCTTTTCTGACAATCCACAATCCGTTGATATAAACAGCTCAGAAAGCTCTGATAAATTCCATGCTCCAGCTCATTTGACAAGGTCGCAAGTTCAGTTTAATTCTAAATTTAACTTAGCTGATGGTTCACCAGTCGCCACAAAGAGCATCATGTACATGAAGTTATATTGGCCACTGTTTGACACACTGCCTTCTACACTACCTAATATATACCATTTCACACTTCTTGTTAATGGGCTTTAATATTCATGTATAGGTGTTTTAATTTCAAATTTGTTCATTTCAAATCTGTACCATGGATGAATAATTTTGTTTCCTGATTTTATTTAATTTAGTGTTAATGATCTCAAGATATTTGTTTAAAATCTCCTCATTTTTCAGGCCTCCACTTGGTTTTAAGCCTGTTGTCATTAGATTCCATACACATGACAATTTATTTGATGACCATTTATGATTTAAGCAGCGTATTGGCTCCCACAAGTTCAAGTTTCACATAAATCATTGTTAACAAAACAACAAATAATGAGAGACTAAACTTTTACCCAAAACTTACACAGACGTCGATATACTTTTCATCATTTGAATCAAGGATTAAAATAAATTGAGAAACTACTTAACCATACTTACCATAGGGAATTGGATTTAGTGACACAATATATGTAATTGCTGATCAGTTCAGTTTTAGAAGGAAATCATGCTGCTGATAATGTTTTTTTAAAAATAGTGCTTGTCAAATTAGAAATTGAATGTTGGGGATTAGTAAAGTGACTTGTACCCAAATTATGAGTGTTCTTAGAAAATATTGATTTATACAGTTTCAACATCAATAAAGGTATTGTAGTTCATTAATTAAAACTGTAATCTTGAAATAAAATATTCACTGTCTATACTCGGCCTATACATCTACTTCCAAGTTGCGTTGCAAACACCAGATACATAAATTATAAGCATTTTACAAAGATTGTTAAATTTGCTTTGTTATTTAACATTTTTTGTTTAACAAACAAACCTTTTAATTCCTAAAGGTGCATTCTCACAGTGCTACTTCTAGTAACGAATTCAGGGGATTCCCGGTATTTGAAGAGTTTTGATTGGTTGAATCTATTCTCGACCAATCAGAAAGCTGCAAATAAGGGTAATCCCCATGAGTTAGTCATGTGATTCGGTTCTAAAATCAATTGTCTAATTGTGGGTGACCTGGTTGCTCTATATGTTTATAAACCATTGTCTGGAAATAGAAGAATTTCATCTTTGGTGATTTTGTTAGAAAGTTAATTTAATGTATCAACTAAAAATTATTATTTAGCAAGATTTTGTGTTGTATTTTGTTTTATTATAGGTGGTAAAAATTAGGTGTTTTTGTGCTGTAATCCTTAATTCATCGTGGTTTGAACAATCATTTGTTCATTAAATTATTTTCCAACAAACTACTACTGTTTTCTTTTATTCATACACACAGCACCTCACTGTATTAGATGAGCTTGGGCTATCAAAAAGACCTTGCACCATTTGTTTGTTTATTTTATTGATGCAATATACAATAGTCTAAGCTCATGGGGGGACTGTCACAACTACCCTGGCCAGCTCAAGCTAGGACATAAATATAAAATGAAATGGGTTTGTCCCTGTACTCGTTAATGCTTATATACCTAGAAATGTGATGAATGTAAATGTACAGATATAATTATCAGCAGAAATAGTGGCCTTGTGGCACGTTCGACTCAAGCACTTTCCAGCACTAAAAAGCAACAGCTGAGAGAAATTTAGCCGTACAGACTGGCTCAACAGAAGAATATTTACAAAGATACCCTGAATTCAAGTGACTACCGTATCCAAAACTGAGATTCGTTTAGACTTACATGTATGTCATAATGCAAGTGATCATCACCCTGTAGTATCACATAGGAAAACAAATATCAGGTTTCGTATAATCCTTTTAAGAGTATCTTCTTGCTATCATGTGATGGGTTTTTGTGATAAAACATAGTATAGAATTGGTGTATTTTACATAAATTATGTGAATAAAATACTGCTCAATACACATGGTATGTGCATCATGTGCTGAGGGGGGGACATTTGAACCGCTGAGCCCCATTTTATATGCACGGAGCATAGTTCGAGTCCCCATTTGAACCTAATAGTTTTCAGTCCTGTAACCTCCAAAACACATGTAACAGTAACTGGATTGGTGTAAGCAAAACAATTTTGGGTTAAGATTTGAAGATGAATTATTTATCTCAGAAGGACAGGTGGTATTTATTTATTCTATGTGATTAATGAACTTGAATCAGTTGAATTTCACCATGGAACAACAAGCTGGGTCAACAAAGAGCATCTTCTCTGTGTACATAGATGACTTCTATGGTAGCGTGGCCCTGTGAATCACCCATGGTCTTCATGTTTCCTCAATAACATCAAGAGCAACAGTAAACTTACATGACTAAAAACGAAAATGTCTGCAAACAAATCTCAGTTTATATGAAAAAGCAAGTATTTTATTCATCATGTAGCACAAGATATGAAATTATCTAAAATAAATACAATTTGAGGTGAATGAATGATTAAATGTGATTTTTTCCTAAATTCTGAGAAAACTTGAAAAGCATGTCTTTAATTACCGGTGATCTGGTACGATGGATGAATGCAAATAATCAAACATTAAAAAAAAACTGTAGAATTCACACACGAGTGATGACGTTTGCTTGGAATGTGTCAGTATGGAAAATCTTTGATTACAGGTTACTTATAGCTCTGAAGAAGGAAAGAATAAATTTGATCTCAATATTTTGACTATATTTTGCCATCATCAGGAGATTGCATGCTATTAACAGGTGACATAAGTCATATTTTTAGGGGGTCAAGATTATTCACATCAGTTGGGTGTTTAAAAATTTATGTATAGTCTTTAACCACTATAAATATGTTTCATGTCACCTTTTAGTAGCTTATACATTACTCTCTGGATGATGTAAAAAAAAATCTCCAAAATATTGAGATAAAAATGAGACATTCGATCTTGGGGAAATTATGCAAGCACTGACGCCTTTGTACCTATCCTTCATAGTCCTGATGGCAAATAGAAAACAAAACACCCTTTTATGCCGGAAGGAAAACCTTGTAAATAGAAAAGAAATGTGTCTGATTTAAAATATATAACTCATGAATATCATTAAAATGTTGGAAGACCGGGCTGTGTGTTTACAACAACAAAACTCACACAATAATAAACAACCTTACAGAAAGTTAATGTAATACAATGGGATTGTTATAAATAAACAAGTGATATACCATGATATGTAATAAAACAGCATCATTTAAATTAAGTTTACAAAGCATCTTCAATCTCATGTTAGTTACTTGGTCATAAACTGGACAGGACATGAAGATCAAACGTGATAATTGGGTGTTGAGCACATGTGTCTTTGTAAAGAAAAGACAGTATAAGACTTAAAACTTACTACTATCAGCCTTGGAGGAATATACAAGTGTAGAGATGAGATGAGATGATAACCTACACTCACCTGTCCAGGTGTAGTTTTATTGTGATCATCTGCTACAACGCACAACTGACTACACCACTGTGTACTAAACATGTACACTTAGGCAAAAAACAAAGTTCTCTTTTAATAAATTATGTTAATAAATAATATGCTCGTAACTGAATAAATAAACCCCCAAAAAAAAACATCCCTGTACCAGTGGGCGAATTAAAAAAAAATAATAAATAGACCAACAAACAACCAAATGAAATAATAAACAATAACAAAAAATTCAATATATTATTCAAATAAACCAAAGTAAATTTAAACACTACTTAACTTTGAAATGTCAACAATTTCTAATACGAGAGAAGGTCAATTTAACACAGCTACTATTATTAAGGCCGTGTATTCACAAAAAAGTGCACGCCCATATTGGGTAAGGAACCCTGCAGTTCTGACTACATGTTAAAAAGGTCAACTTTGTAAGCGGTATACAAAGTTATGTAAATACAAAACCCCTTTACACATGTGTTTTAAATACTGGCATGTTGTCTGAGTACAGAACAACAAACATAAATATATCTGAATATAAAAAGACTATAATAAATGATTCAAATTGACTAGATTTTAATTTAAGATTTTCAAGACAGATTGCACAAAATATTATTTAAAATAAAAATATTAATTGAAAACATACAAAGGAGTTATGGAAATATACTTAAATATAATTTAAATTGAGATCAAATAGTTCGAGCTATAAAAATCCTGGATGTATTATGGGATTATATACATTCTAATCCTATACGTATTTCATAAGATTACAAACGTGTTAGTACTTCTATAAAATGAAAATGACATACATATCAAAATTGTTCACACACTGTATGTTTGTTCTTAACACCAATGACATTAAAAGATGAAGTAAACAACACAAAATACAGGGTGCCTGAATGGATTCACTGTTAAAAGAAAATTTGAAAAAAGACAAATGTCATTATTGGTCTTTCTTTGGTATGCTGGAATGTCCATGCCCTGACATGCTGTAGCTAAATAAGTACTCATGCCAATGGCCACAAAAATAGTGGGTCTCTTTAGAAACTGACGACCTGTTGTTCTAGGTATGTATAACATGGAGCATAAATATACAAAACAAATAACCACAAAACATGGAACCGAGACAGGTCACAGTTGATATCATTTTGACCAGTGAAATTATCTCTGGGAGCGGTGATACTGATGACAATCAGTACATATGTTGATAAAGGCCATATAGCAGCTGTGAGATCAAATTTAGACACAATTGTTGTACAAAATATATTTTATTACTATTTTTGTTCTCGTATTTTTACCATTAAGAAACTGATATTTTACATTATACGTGAAAATTTAAGTGATTTATTTAATTATTTCTGGCATTGGTTCAAATTGTGACACCAACACAAGCCGAGTCGATTTCAATAAACTTGCTTTCAGCTGAATTAAGATATTTTTTACCAAATTCCTGCGATACAGGGAGACAACTTCGTCCGGAAGAAATGCAAGGGGAGACAACTTATATTAGCTGCTCCAGCAAACTGTTTCTTGGAAAATCGACGTCTTACCTTACATGTGTCCTGGGTCGTGAACCGGATAGTGGCTCTCACATACATAAGCGCCCTCAAAGCACGGATCTAATTGTTGTTGTAATTGTGCTTTTAGGGCCGCTTCCATGATGGAATTCGCGGCCCGTCTAAACAAGCTGAAATCTACAAATCCTGTCAAGCCTTTTAAATGAAAACCGACATTGGTGTGCGCGTTTCATTGGGTTATTCGGCGTACAAGGGGAAAAAACTTAAGTGGTGTGATTTGATGTCAGAGACACAAGTATTATTTATGAAACCATAAAATGAATCCACCGTATGAAGTCACACAATATAACAAGACAATTAAGCCAAACAATTACGTCATGTAATGAAATCATACAATAGAACAAGACAACGAAACCAGGCAATGAATCTACCGGATGAAAACACACAGTAGAATAGGTGGCATTTGGTGTGGTATTTGGTATTACACCAGAACAGACAACTCTCTGGGGTCTTGTTCACCAAGACAACATCTGACAACACCTGTCAGTACCCTGTTATATTTGTTTGTGGAGGGATGTGTTGATCCTCGGTTTCTAATGACGGAAAGATACGTACAGTGATTCAAAATATATTTAAGTCCGAAAATGGGATTTGAGAATATTACACTAATATACAATAACCTTTAAGAAAGGGTTCTTTAAGCCTTCTATAGACCTTTTTGAATGCTCGTCCAAAAACACAGCTTTTGGTGCTGTTGAATTTCCTTGGTTCGAATTTTTCCAAGTATTGATTAGAGGTCACCAAAAGCGAAATTCAAACAGCCGATAAAAAATAGGATTCCTGTCACATGACCAGATTCAATTCATATATGAACCGGATCAAGGAGATGGGGTTTAATTCTGCTCACTAACATCTCCCCTACTTTAAAATACATTGTTTCATAAAAGATAAATCATTGCTTCTTCACAGGGCAGATTCAATTCCGGGCAAGTGTCTTTAGTTCGAATGAATTCCATATTACCTCTGCTGAGATCAAAGCTAGAGTAAATTATTGAAATAATAACGACATTAACTTGTACATTTTGGCAATGATTGCAAAAATGTACAAGTTATTTGTCGTTATTATTTCAATAATTTGTTTAGCAAAGCCACTTCAAAAAAGTATTTATCAAAGTAAGAGTGTCTGTGAGTATACGTGCCCATTCTAAAATATAACCGATTCTACTTCCTGCGTCGAGAAATTGACTCTTAGACACACCCTACCCATCTTGTTGTGGACTTTTTTCATTCTTTAGTCTGTGACATAGCCTACGTCGCCCCAAATATTGGCGGACGTGTATGCGCCATGGCCTGGTATTGCGCAGGACAGTTGTCTCTCGCGAGAATACGATTGTAAATATACGAGCCCAGAATAATGCGTCCACATGGGCTGTTTTATCCTGACATAGGTTCTCATCCCTGTTAAAGTGAATGGTTATTGAATGTATGCAAAAATAATTCGATAAGATTATATAATAAATTGTCAAAAGTAACGATCGATTTATTCCTCGCGATGTTTCGCTATAATTCGATTTTGTACTTCAACAGATTGTTTATGGATGCAGTACATTTTCTGCTCTTAGTGTCAATCGCCGTGGAAATAAGTGAGGGTATAATTGTTGAACCTTTGTGCAATTAACCTCACATTGTTCTTTGCTTATATTCGGTGAAAAACCGGGACATCTCGTAAAAAAAAGCAACGCATTTGGTGGAGACACATCGTCTTATTCACTCATATTTATGTTGGGCAACAAGCGGATTTAAAAGCGTGGACGGTAGATCGAAGTATGATGAGTAAACAGATACGCTAAACCACGGCCGCGGCGCTATTTCAAATCATTTTTAAATGTACCGTCGCTATTTCAAATCATTTTGAAATGTACCGTCGCTATATCAAATCATTTTGAAAGGTACTGTCGCTATATCAAATCCTTTTAAATGTATCGTCGCTATTTCAAATCATTTTAAATGCATTGTCGCTATGTCAAATCCTTTTGAATCTATCGTCGCTATATCAAATCATTTTAAATGTATCGTCCCTATTTCAAATCATTTTAAATATATTGTCGCTATGTCAAATCATTTGAACTCTATCGTCGCTATATCAAATGATTTTAAATGTATGGTCGCTATTTCAAATCACTTAAAATGTATTATCGCTATGTCAAATCCTTTTAAATCTATCGTCGCTATTTCAAATCATTTTAAATGTATCGTCGCTATATCAAATCCGTTTAAATCTATCGTCCCTATATCGGTGCTGCATCAAATCATTGTTACATGTATCGGTGCTACATCACATTATTGTTACATGTCTGGGTGATACATCGCACCATTGTTACATGTATCGGTGCTGCATCCAAACATTGTTACATGTATGGGTACTAGATAAAATCATTGTTACATGTATAGGTGCTACATCACATCATAGTTACATGTATGTGTACTACATAAAATCATTGTTACATGTATAGGTGCTACATCACATCATTGTTACATGTATGTGTACTACATAAAATCATTGTAACATGTATAGGTGCTACATCACATTATTGTTACATGTCTGTGTACTACATAAAATCATTGTTACATGTATAGGTGCTACATCAAATCAGTGTTAAATGTATCGGTGCTACATAAAATCATTGTTACATGTATGGGTAGGCCTACTACATAAAATCATTGTTACATATATATGTGCTACATCAAATAAGTGTTACATGTATCGGTGCTACATCACATCATTGTTACATGTATGGGTACTACATAAAATCATTGTTACATGTATAGGTGCTACATCGCACCATTGTTACATGTATACGTGCTACATCAAATCATTGGTTCTGATATCGAGGTAACATCAAATCATTCTTACACGTATCGGTGGTATATCACATCATTGTGACATGTAGCGGTACTACATAACATTGTCTTTACATGTATCGGTGCTACATCAAATCATTGCTACACGTATCGATGCTACATCATATCAATATTCCGCGTATCGGTGCTACATAAAATCATTGTAAAGGCGCATTCTCGCCGTGCGATATGTAGTAACGATTTCAGGGGATTTCCGTTATTTGCGGAGTTTTGATTGGTCGACTGTTTCGAACATCTTTATCCTCCAATCAAAATGGTGCAAATAAAAAGGAATCCCCTTAAGTAGTAGTAGCTACAAATCGTACCATGAGAGGGCGCCTATACACCTATGGCTGCTCAAATCAGTTTTACTATTAAAAGTCATTAGACTACAAACCAACTACTTTGATGTTTGATGTAATCTATCATCACTTTGAGAAGGGATTTCTCTAGCAATAACCTCTACTTGATAAACAATCCAATTTATAATTGAACTGTCCTTCATTTGGCCGAGAACTTTATTTGTAGTTATCTACAGAAATCGGTAAATTGCTTATATCGCATTGCAGCGAATTTTCTAAGAGGAGTTTTACGTTACTTAACTTCCGCCTGACGTATTTAGATACACTGACTCTACTAGAAATAATTATATATATTAATAACTGGGCATAGCTTCTGTATAACCGATCGAATCGTAACTCGCCTCTAATGTATTCAAAAAGTATCCAGTCGAATTACATGTGATATTTCGTCCGGAGCAAAGCGGGTGTCGTGTGCAAATTAAGCAAAGATTTCCTCCTCAAAAGAATAAACTACTTAATGTTTGCATAAATATTATAATGACTTTAAGGGCATTTTTATTTAAAGAAAATTGTGAATTCTGGATTGGAGAACAAACCCTATTTCCAAACTTTCGGGAAATATAGGTTCGGTTTCTACTGTTTTTATTTGTAATTCCAAATGTATTTTAATTACCGAAAAAAAAAGTAATCTTTTTCAATATTTGAGAAAAAATAACCGAACACGTACAAAGTGTGTTCTGTCTTTCTTCATACTTAATCGTCTTTACACTGGAACCATTAGCTGCAGGTCTGTGTTTGTGGGATAAAACCTGGTATACAATTTATCTTATGATATTGATGGCAAAATAACATTAAGTTACTATCATGTCTCCCACATGTTCTGCTGTATTTATACTTACAGACACTGTTTAATATCTTGTGTATATAACATCCTAAAGAAGGCTAAATAGCTGACAGGCGTACCACACAGCAGATGGAATCTTCATCCAGCATATTTATCATGTCACATTCCGCTGTAAACGAGTTTTATTATGTGTTTTTGTGTTTTGATCACAAAAGATATTTGAAACACATCCAAATACATTATCGATCACTAAACTTTATGTCCTCACGATACATTATCGATCACCAAACATAAATCCCAATATACTATCAATCATCAATCCTAATATCCCAATACATTCTCGATCACCGAACAAGGCATCCAAATATAATATCGATCACCAAACATAACATTCAAATACATAATCGATCAACAAACATAACATTACAATACATTTTCGATCAACAAACATAACATATCAATACATAATCGATCACCAATAGTAATATCTAAAAATATTATCGAGCACCAAACATAACGTCCAAATACATAATCGATCACCAAACATAACATCCAAATACATAATCGATCACCAAACATAACATCCCAATACGGTGTCGATCACCACATATAACATCCCAATACTTTGTCGATCACCACATATAACATCCCAATACTTTGTCGATCACACAACATAGCATCCCAATACTTTGTCGATCACCACATATAACATCCCAATATTTTGTCGATCATCACATATAACATCCCAATACTTTGTCGATCACCACATATAACATCCCAATACTTTGCCGATCACCACATATAACATCCCAATACTTTGTCGATTACCACATATAACACCCCAATACTTTGTCGATCACCACATATAACATCCCAATACTTTGTCGATCACACAACATAACATCCCAATACTTTGTCGATCACTACATATAACATCCCGATACTTTGTCGATCACCACATATAACATCCCAATACATTATCGATAACGTAAAATAACATCCCAATGTTTTGTCGATCACCAAATATAGAATCCATATGAACACATACGTTTTCTGAAATAGATGCTTACATTAATGACCACAGCCTGGTTACAGTACATGGGTGTGAGATGCACGATGAACAGGGATTACTTATATCGGTTTGTGACTTTTAATATCGATAGTCATTTATAATATTTTGTTTAACTGAACGCTAATCCAAAATTAAATACTTTTTGGTATTTTGTCAGCAGATGTTCCGAAAACTGACGTCATATTAGCTCAAAATAAAGAAATGGCATGGAATTCTAACCAGAATACGCTTTATAAATAGTCTAAAAATACTGGGAATGTATGTGTGTTTACTTGATTGAGGAATCGGGTTGAAATCAGTATGGATTTAGATTACAGTTAGATTATCTTGCCATGGCCCAGTAAAGTTGTAGGTTTTAAGAGCCCGGGGAATGATGAATGTAATTATCAGATTATTATGATATTCCCAGCATCGATTATAGAGAGCTCCCTCAGATAGTATTAGTCAGACCACGTAGTGGGTGGCATAAGGCTGGGGCGATCATTTTATGTAATACACACTTCTCATGATCTCCCGCTTAGATTACAGACACATAAACCCGCACGAGTGAAGACGTAGAATAACAAAAAGTGTATTTAAAGCTACTTCAAATACTGATCTGGTGTACAAAGATATCCAAGACGCAAACAATAATGAACTGTAAGGTGAGAAATTCGAAAGGCTGAAGGAAACCCCCATCGACACCACTGACATCATTAAAAAAACAGACTGGACAGTCAAAGACCTCACCAAAAACGTCAGATTATGAGCGACGAAAGATGTAGCAAGACTCTGTTACTATAATAGAGCTTGCTAACAAGCATCCCAGTTTCATTAAAAAATACTGAAGACTTTTTGAGTAAGTTATCTGAAATTCAGGTTGATCAAGACGTCATATTAGTTAGACGTGCACTATGTACACAAATATCGATATTGAGGCAGGAATTCGTTCTGTTAAAAATGCTTTTGATCGGTATCCCGACCCCTGTCATCCAACTACTGAGATATTAAACTGTTGGAACTCAGCTTGAAATGTAACGATTTTTAGTTCAATGACCAAATATACCAGGAAATTAAGGGTTTGCTTCTACTTTTATGTAAGAATGGGAACACGAAGCCCTTGGAAAGTGTGCTAAGCAGCCCCTGTTGTACTTTGGATATTTGGATGGCATATTCATACTCTGGCGACATTCCAGAGATGATCTTGATCTCTTCATTGCTACTCTTAATCAGCACGATTCAGAAAATGTGGTATACCTTATAACTTGTAAGAAGTGTCTGAAACAATATGTTGGTGAAACCAAAAATGCCCT